>PVIJ01016276.1:0-33271 GCA_004024925.1 Scalopus aquaticus
CACTGATTGTCTCTCTCCTATTTGGTTTCTTTATAGTCCTGTTATAAGTGAAACCATTCGATATTTTTCTCTTTCTTTCTGGCTTATTTCACTGAGTATGATCCCCTCTAATTCCATCCATGTCGCTGCAAATTGCATGTGTTTATCTTCTTTGAATGCTGAATAGTATTCCATTGTGTATAACTGTGTGTATTTTTTAAAGAAACTGCTCAAGGGCCTCCCTGGTGGCACAATGGGTTAGCGCAGCGCTGTGGAGCTGTCCGTGGCTGCAGCACAAATTCAATGTCCAGCAGGGGAGAATCCCACATGGCCCGGCAGACCTCTCCTGCCTCGCCAGCTGCTCCCCTCAGCAGTGTATTTCAGTCAATCTGCCTGTTCTGCTCCCCATTCTGTCTCTGGTGAATCCTCTCACCTCCTGCACCTCTGGCCTGCACCCCAGCTTGTGTGCAAAAATAAAATAAATCTTAAAAAAAAAAACTGCTCAAATGTTCCCCAGAAAGCTGCATAATTTTGCATTACCACCAGCCATACATGAGCAATCCAATTTGTCTGTATTCTCACCAGCATTTGGGGCTGTCACTATGTTGGTTTTGGCTGATCTGATAATCCTTAGTGAGTGGTATCAGCTGACCCAGCCCATCATTGAGTGTCCTGAGCAGGCCTACCAGGATGGTTCTTACTCTGCCATAGTTTCTTCTGCCTATCATCTCAAAGCAGTGATCTCTCACTGTGGTTTCAATTTACAGTTTATCAGTTAATGATGTTTAACATTTTTTCATGTGCTTATTTGAAGGTTGATTTATAAACATAGTTAGGGAGAGGCACTGAATGCATGGTTTACAGTTTATGTAATTACAGGGCTCTACCACCCTAACATACCCTGTTATTGGGCTAATTAATTAATTAATTAGATTGAGTTGATTATATTAAGATGATGTCATGTATCAGTTGAAGGTGCTTTTGTGAAGTAGGCTTTATTTCTCTAGTCTTTTATACTGGAAGAAGTACAAAACAGATAGCCATCGACCTGGATGATTCTAGTCTGAATTCAATTCACTTAGGACTTTAATCCTTGAACAAATCAGCCATTTAGAGTGACCCATTTACACCACTGGTATATCCTTTTGCAATATCCAGAAAGTAAACCTTACTATCATAAGAACCCTAAAGCTGAATTGAGCTATCATCTCCGGGGTAACTTGTCCATCAATCAAGTATTTGGACCAACAAGTCATGATTAGATATTCTAGATTTGACTGGATAGTATAGATTTTAAATCCTGGGAGTTTAAATTATATTCTGAGGTCACCCAACCAAAACTGTTAGCCCATTTATAGTTTTGTTATCCTTGATTTGTTTAATTTGGGGAGTTTTTGTACTAATTAACACTCCATAGCATGTTCTCGTCTTATGTAGCTATTCCTGCCTCTTCACAGGAAAGTTGCTTTCACCAGTTAAAAGTAAGTCAGTAAAACCCTCAGCTGGCCATTTATACAAATAATTCTGCTACTTTTGAAGTCAGGATATTGTTTCCATTAAACATGGGTCACTGCACAGGCAGAGCCTTTAGTACCAGAAATGCTCAAGGTGATGTTTTTGGTAAACAGAGAGGGCTTGTGTTCATCAAGTTCCTTTTACTTCTTTCAGTCTTTCCTGATTTGCAGACATGTGTTGGACTGACAATTTATTTAATAAAGTGTTAGGTCAGGCAGCCATTTCTCTGCCCACCTGTGCCTATGCAGGTGCTTTCCTTTACCAACTCTGTCACTCTGCAGGGCAGCAGCCTGCCTGTATGCCTGTGACCTGCACCATGCAGGCCTCTCTTAGCAAATCTGCCCCCTCAGAGGGGCAGCTCTTTCTGCCCACTGGTGTCTATGAAAGTGTCCTTTACAATACCACGTCACACCTGTGAGGATGGCACACATTAAAAATACAGGCAACAACAAATGCTGGAAAGGATGTGGAGAAAAAGGAACTCTTCTACACTGCTGGTGGGAATGCAAACTGGTCCAACCATTATGGAAAGCTGTATGGCGGTTCCTCAAACTGCTAAAAATGGAACTGCCAAACAACCCACCAATACCACTTTTTGGAATCTACCCAAAGGACACAAAAACACTAAATCAAAAGGATACATGCACCCATATGTTCACTGCGGCACTGTTCACAATAGCAAAGATATGGAAGCAACCCAGATGTCCAAAAATAGATGATTGGATCAAGAAGATGTGGTACATATACACAATGGAATACTAATCAGCATTCAAAGAAGATAGACACATGCAATTTGCAGCGACATGGATGGAATTAGTGGGGATCATACTCAGTGAAATAAGCCAGAAAGAAAGAGAAAAATATTGAATGGTTTCACTTATAACAGGACTATAAGGAAACCAAATAAATAGGAGAGACACATTCAGTGGGTGGGAGGGGGGCGGGGGAGAGGGGAGGGTGAGGGAACAAAATGGAGTAGAAAAGAACACAAGAGACCACGGAGATGGATCACAGATGAATTGGTGGTGGGTTGCCCAAGGGGAATACAAAATGTAAAAGATATAAATAACAATAAAAATATATACATTAAAAAAAACAAGTGTCCTTTACTTCCTTGTCCTAATAAACCTGTTCTTTAAGTAAAAAAATAATAATAATAAAATAATCAGTGTTTATCTATTCTAAATTTATGCAAGTAAAATCATTTTTGTCACTCATTAACACTATTGCTTCTATAAATTAATAGTCTAATCCAGTGTTAAATTAGGAATTGGAAAACATTGGAATTAACACAAATATATTGTTGAATATATATAAGGAATATATATATAGAAATATATATTTATTACTTGGTAATTACTTTTAGGCAAAGGTGGTTTTCTTAATACTCTCTAAAGGAGGTCGTATCCAATGTATAAATGGCTGTAACTCTTTAGATCAGAGTTTAAGTTTACATTATAATTACTGCCATTTTGGTAAATTTGTTTTATATATATGTACATTTATATATTTTATATATTATATGTATTTTATATATGTATTATACATATATACATTGTGTGTGTGTGTGCGCGCGCGCGCGCGCGCAGAAGAACTGGGGTGTATGCCAGAGGTGCAGGAATGTGAAAGGATCTGCCAGAGACAGAGCAGGGAGCAGAGCAGGCAGATTCACTGAAATACACTGCTGAGGGGGGGCCAGCGGGTGAGACAGGAGAGGTCTGCTGTACCATATGTGGGTTAGCTCCCTGGTAGGGGATCAAAATCGGGCCTTAGCAGAGACAACCCCGAGGTGACCAGGGAGTTCCCCATTTTGGTAAATTTAAATTTGAACTAAAATTCTGTTTTGAATACCAGCTATCATCAGATTGGTAGGCTTTGGTATTTCACTATTTGCTTTCACTATTTTTCCAAATAAGTTTGTCCCATAAAACTGTTCATAGGTAGCTCATTTGGTTTTGATATATTTAACTTATGTTCTCTTTGTTAAATCATTCTGGTTAAGTCATTATGTGAAAGGTAAAATGGGCAAGCTTTGCTGTTTAGTGCTTTAAATTACTTGTTTGAATCATTCTCTTAGGATATTTTGTCTATAGCACCAATTAAAATTTTTATCTTCTATAAATGTAAATAAATATTTTGCTTCTTTATTATATAATATTTGAATTGAATTGTTTAGTTGTTTGGGATAGTTTGGGTTCAAGTAGTCATTAAGGTTGAAATATCCTGGCTGTAAACCAGGGACTTTATTTAAAGTAACACTTCATTTTGTGCAAGCACACTTTTCAACATGCTTACGTTATCCGACTTACTCTCTCTTACATATTGATAAGTATAAATTAGATATTTGAAATATCTTCGATATTTGACTAGGATGAGAGGCAGTGTGTAACCTAATTTCTTGTAACTTATGATTAAATTCTCCTTAATTTTTTAATTTCATGAAGACTTTTGTAGAAGTTAAATGTTTTTAAAAACAGGAAATGCAGCATCTCTCCTCCCAAGACTGCCCACCTGAGTTTTTGCGGGCTTCTCTTTTAACAAACCTGTTCCTTTCAGAGGCAACTCTTTGTGCCCACTGGTGTCTGTGCAAACTTCCTTTACTTTCCTTCCCTTTTTTTTAAATAATAACCTTGCCTTTATGTTGTGTGTGTGTGTTTGTGTGCGTGCGAGCGTGCACACGCTTACTATAATTCCTTTTTGGGTTGTGGTATCTAGGCTGTATTAGCAGGAGTTCATGAGGTTTATCAGGGGTTATAAGTTATAGAACTGGCTCTTTTATAGGGATAAAAAGCACCACCATTCAAGTCCTTTGAATTTTAGGCTATTGCTAGTAGTGCTCTGGCAAATGTATTTGTTAAATTATTATTTAGACTTAGAGCTAAGCATAGTAAGTCATCTAGTCCTTGTTTGGGTCTCAGCTAGCATGTAATCAAAAAAATTAAAGTCACTTTTATAGTATATTTTTATTTTAGTTGTAAATTTTTACAGCCTAATTAAAATTTATCTTTAATGCTAGAATATCTTTTGTACCTTTACACCGAAACTTTATTAATTTGGGTTTATCATATGGCTGGGACTGCTGGCACAAAATTTACCATCCCTTATAGGTCAGTATAACTTAGCCAAACTTTTGTTTATGGCTTAATTTTTCATCACTATATGGGGGTGTGGTCAAGCAAGATATTATGAACTACTTAACTACTGAGTCTGATTTACCCCATTCTCACTGGGGTACAGATACTTGTGTGTGTAATTTTATTGAAAATTAATAAAGGCTGGGACCCAACTTTTATGTTTATGGATTTAGTAAACTCATGCAGACATTTTCAGTGCTTTGTTTTAATAACATGATACATCAACAAGTATGTTCAGACATGTGGGAATTTAATGACTCTAGATATCATATTATTATAGGTAAAGTTTATAAGGGAAAGATTTAGTTTAAGATTTGTTTTTTTTTAAAGATTTTAAAGATTTATTTATTTATGCATACAAGCTGGGGTACAGACCAGAGGAGAGGGTTCACCAGAGACAGAGTGGGGAGCAGAACAGGCAGATCGAGGGAAACACACTGCTGAGGGGGCGCTCCACGGACTGGTGTTGAACTCATGTTGTCGCTGCTGGCAACTTCACAGCGCAGTGCCGAGCCGCTGCGCCACCAGGGAAGCCCTAGGTTTTAAGAATTTTATAGGTGTATCTAGAGTTTCAATTTTTTCATTTTTTTGTTCATAATTTTTTGAAAAAATAAAATCTAGGGACATAGTGATCTATTTAAATCTTTCTAAGGTTAGGATGCCAGCATTAGTGAACTAAAAAACTGCTGGGTGGAAGTTAAATTGGGCTTTTTGTGCTTAGAATCTTATTCGTTTAGAGAAAAAATTTGAGGGTTGACAGTTAGGCTTGAATTTATTGCTATAGTTTGGTCTTGTTTAGGGAGTTTGACAAGATGCTGCTAAATGTATGCATGTGGTCTGGAGTCTAACAAGTAGGGAGATCTGTTAAGAGAATTTTGTATACCGAGTACAAGTGCATGTGTATGTATGTAAAATTTGTTCATGTCCTGTAACCATTGACTGAATAATACCTCATGGTCTATGATGTTTGGCGATTACTTTTCAATGTAAGCTCAGCAGAAAGTTGTTTAACAGTATTAAGGTTTCTGATAGCTATTGTCGAGCCACAGAATCCCCAAAATGTAAGGCATACAAATGTGAGCATGGGTTGTGCACCAAGAGAAAATACTATGAAGTTAAAATAAAACAACAGTGTTTATTTGGAGTCCTGGATTTGTAAATCCACGAGCATAAATCCAGTTAACAACCCAAGCTATGTCCACCTGGGGTCTTTGTAGAGGGGAGTTTTAAAGAAAAACAGGATTGGGGAAAGAAAGATAAGACTGCAAAGTTGTTTCAGGGAAATTGGGGTTGGCTACAGATTATATTTCTTTTTATTTCATTCTCTTACATCGCTGTTCATTTTTGTACGATATTTCATTTCTCCCCTCAGGTGAAGTTCCCATAATTTTCCCATCACTACAGCCCCCATGAACCATGACTATAGTTCCTTGTGCTCTTCCCTGCCCGTTTTGAGCCTTCTCCCTCCCCCTCCCTTACTGTTTGCTTCCCTATGGTCTGCCTGCAAGCTTTGTCTTTATCCAGACCTTTTTTTCGGTTTCACTGTATTCCACCTATAAGTGAAACCATTGAATATTTTTCTTTTTCCCTCTGACATATTGCTTAGCATAATCATTTCCAGCTCCATCTATGTTGCGGCAAATGGCATGAGTTTATCTTTTTTGATTTATGAGTAGTATTCCATTGTGTATGCATACTACATCTTGATCCATTCATCTGCTCTGGACCCTTTAGGTTGTTTTTATATCTTAGCAATGGTTACAGATTACATTTCTCACAGTTCATTGACTTTTAGCCCAACTGGCATTGGTGACCTGGAAGAGAGAAAAAATAATCTTTGCCAGCTTATGAGAAATTCAAGCCAAACAAAGAACAAGTTTCTGATTCACAGTTTTTAAAATTTTAAAGTTTAGAAAGATAGAGTTGGAGAAATAAGATGAAGTCAGTTCATTGAGTTCCATTGAGATGTCTTATTTAAGGGGAAAGAGTGGATGATTTGAGGTGAAATGGTCCTGAAGTAAGATCAGATGCCAGATACAGTCCATTTCTAGAAACTCTCATATGTTATGGGTGTGGAAGGAGAAGAGGGGCACATTTGTGAAGGATTGCTGCTCTATTTGGTATCTGATAGCTAAGCAAAATTATAGGTTCTGATAGCATGGTGAGAGAAAGTGATTTGACTTAAAAAAGTATGTATGATAAATATGAAATATGTGTATTACTATGTAATATTAGTCATTTCCATTGGGTTATGAATATTGTGTGGATGAGGATTTATGTACAATTCAGAGTATGCACTATGTAATATTAATGATAGTATATGTTTGCTTATATGCATGAGGTAAAAAATTAATGCACAATTATACATAAAATGTTACATACTTTTAAACACTTATGTAATGATAATCTTTTTATGGGAATACGCATCAATGCATGATACATAAAGTGATATAATTTGGGGGTTTGTTTCAATACCAACAGTACTTAGGAATAATGCTTTACTATCAGGACTTTCTCAAGAAGTAGTTTAAAAAATTTCAGCTTTGGGTGCTGATGGTAGAACTGGAGCTTAATTGATGTCTTAGGGAGAGGATAATTTCCTTTTCTAGTAACAGATATATTACAAAGTCTCTTCATTTTAAAAGATGATTTTCAATCAAACTTGGAAATGATATGACTATAAGAAGAAAATATGAAATTGACGCTAATTGACCAATGATGATAAATACTACCAGATGTTCAACTGGTTGTATTCCAGTTGATGTTAGTCTTTGTAGATTTGCTACTGGTGGTGAGAATGAGCATTGACTGAGTGGTTGGGGTAATATGCTTCTTTGTTTTCGATGTGTAGTATTGAAATAATTGCTAGAATTAAGATGAAGTGCTTAAGGTTATCACCTACCTTAATACCACAGTGGATTCTCTATCAAAAGGAACCAACCTTGCTGTCTCTTGATTTCAAATTTCTAGCCTCCAGACACGTGAGGCAGTAAATTTCTATTGTTTCAGCTTCAGTCTGTGACACTCTGGGATAACTGCCATATAAAATGAGTACACAGGTTAAAGAGTTTTAGATTACCTACATATAATAAGGGGGTATCCCTCCTACATATAACTAGGAGGGATTAAGAGGTTGTGACATCATGTTATCATTTTCAGTGTGGTTAAAAAAAAGTTTTCTTCATTTCTGGGCCTCCCTGGTGGCACAGCAGTTAAGCGCTGTGCTGTGGAGCTGTCGGCAGCAGCGACACGAGTTCGATGCCCAGTTGGGGAAATTCCCACATGGCACAGCAGACCTCTCCTGCCTCTCCCGCTGCTCCCCTCAGCAGTGTATTTCTGTCGATCTGCCTGTTCTGTTCCCCACTCTGTTCTGGTGAACCTTCTCACCGCCCCATGTCTCTGCCTGTACCCCAGCTTGTATGCATAAATAAGTAAATCTTTAAAAAAAATTTACATCATTTCTAAGTGTACAGTTCAGTAATGTCAAGTACATTAAAAATATTGTATGATTGACCTCCAGAATTTCTTCACCTATCTCTATTGGAACTCTGTATGTATCAAATAATTGCTCAGCCTCCTGCCCTTGCCCAGCAAACACCATTCTACTCTGTGAATTTAACTTTATATAAGTGGACTCATACAGCATTTGTCTTTTGGTAATGACTTATTTGATGTAGCACCATGTCTTGCGGGTTCATCTATGTAACACATGTAAGAATCTCCTTCCTTTCTAAGCCTGTTTTGGTTTGGTTGGTTGATTTGTAAGATGGCTCTAATTGTAAGGTAAACACTAACTTGGGCAGAAGGAAGGTGGAGCAGTGAAGCAGCCCATCAGAGAAGTCACCACTGTGCTCTCCCTCCTCTTCCAAAGGCAATCTAATCTGGCTGGGCAGCACACCAGCCCTGGGGTCCCAACTCACCAATTTGCTCACTTGTGAGTTCTTCTTGTCACAATCTACTTGGAAAGAGCTTCCCAGAAGAGTTGTGCATAACTCTCAGGCCATTCTATTTCTACGGCTATAGAGGAAAAGAGACCAAGTTCTCTCCCAACCTTTGCCTGTCTTGTTGGAAATCTGCACTGAGCGTGGGACAGTCAGTTATGGACCACCCATCCTGAGGAGTTTTGCTAAATTGAGGAGAGGAGAGTTCCTGAGGGGTTGAAATAGCATATGGCAGGTGGAGAGGGCTGCACTGATAACTATACATCTACAGAGATATATGTAAAGCAGGTATGCATCATATGTGTATGTAGGTATACATATATATGAAATAGGGAGATTAGAAACAAAACCAAAAATAGTAAGTTGGTGTTGATGCTAATCAAGGAACTTAAATGCAAATTACCAAAATATATTCAAATCATGCACATATAAATAGAAAATAACACAGGATTAAATATTGTACCAGAATCTATTTTTCAACCACATCAAAAAGGTAGTTTAGTAATTTAATAATTATTGTGCCTCAGTAGGTTTTTTAGTGAAAAAAGAAATGATTTATTGTGCAATATAAACACAAGCTTGGTATGCCTAACTACATTGGTTCATTTATATTAAATGCAAACAAATACCAAATATTATTTGAATGAGTTCTACGTAAACAAATTTTGTGTTTAAATGTAAATAACTACTTCGCAAAGAGACAGTTATTTTATTCATATAAATAGTGCACATACTAAGCCTAAAAGAACAAAGAAATTTTTATTTGTTGCACTGTTTTCTCAAGACAATTTATGTGTAAAATGATTCTGACATTTTTGCAATAAACCATTTCCCATTTTATCTCCTCCTCAAGCATGGTGAACTCTGGATCCAGCAAGCCAACTCCTTAAAATCTGTCTACTTATTTGTGAACCCTAACGATTCTATGTCTGGAGGATAAGACTAATAAATACAGAGTATATTACAAATTTAAAAGCAGGACTGGGGAGAAGCCAGACTCAAAATCCCAAAGTGTGTCCTACACTCATCAATCTTCAACATCATTGAGATATTTCTAAACATAGTTCAGAATGCTGTATTTTGGCTCAGGGTTTTTTTTCTCATCTGTAAATACATGGTCACCCACTTGTTGGCTGAAATTGATGTTCTCCAATGAGGTATGGATTTGTTTTCAAAACAGAAATCTCAATTATAACTTTGCTTGAGATTAGGGAATCATAATGACTATGGCTGCTGGATGATTTGGGATTGGGGAACTGAGGTTTACAGCATTTATAGAGACTCATAGGGAAAGACAAGCTTAGAGGGTCTTTGGATAACTCAGTGCCACCATTTTATTGACTTGTTTTACTGACTCCAGAATGGGAAACAGTCTTGTGACTAGAGTACATTAAACAAGGCTCAAACAAATTTTCACCGGTAATTTAACATAATTTGAAATCTCTCAAATCAAGAGCATCACTTAAGGAAAATAAGAGAAAACCCATGATATACTAGTGAGCACACTTTTAGTTTAATATTTTAGCTAAATGTTTAGTTGCATAATTAAGAGAAAAATCAGTTCATGTCCCCAACTAGTAATGTCCATGAAGAGTTGTATGTTTATCTTGTCTTGCTCCACTACTGAATTCCAATGTTGAGAACAGTTTCTGGCACAGAGTAAGTGGCCACTATTAGTTGATGATTGATTGACTCTGTTTTGCAATCCATTACTATTGTAAGAATAGACTTTCATATCTTCAGATTGAGAAATTTACTAGCATTAAAAGACTGAGGTTACCCTAGGAGGAAGGAATTATGTCTCCAGACTGCCTTTGAATTTCAGCTGATATATCAACTCTCTCCAATGTCCTGCATATTAGTATCTCATTAATTAACCTAGCTATTAAAAGGTCCAGTAGTGGAAAAGATTCAGGTTACTCCTGAAAGACCCAATCTTTTCTTTTTTTTGGAATTCAGTAACTGAAATATACGCCTCCATCCTCTTACTTCTTGTCATATGGATATGGAACAGATTGGACTAATATATATCAGTCTATCTCCCCATTTTATATTTTTCCTTTCCCCTTACCACCACAGATACTTTCTCAGTCTTGCCTGGACAATTTAATGAGAAATGTGAATCACTCTTCCCTTTCACGTGACAGAGGCTCTAAGAAAAGCACAGGAGAGAGGGGGCTTCCCTCACCTATGGGAACTAGAAGGGTCAAGAAATGCTCCCAGACAGGGGAGAGGTAGCCCCTCCAATGACAACCACCAATTTAACCTCTCTATGACAGTTGTAATATGGAATGATCCATTTCCTCCCACCAGTCACCTCCAGGATTTCTCCGAGGTACTGCTATCATTGCAGTGGGTGTCGTAGATAGGAACCCCAGCAAACTGTTGGGCAAAAGATCTTTATTGATCCCCCCACACATAACAAATTCCATCCCAGGATCTGCTGGTAGTATTTGTGGAGCCACCTGTAGAGACAGCACCAGGTCATCTGTCTCAATGTCTGAATCTGTCTGATTACCATCTGATACAGGCTGGTCAGATGACTTTCTATTTGTCTAATCTCCATGTAACTGAGTAACAGTCTGTGATACCATCTGACCAAATGTTTGTTTGAACATCTCTCCTTCTGTCCCAACGTCTATCTTAATGTCAGCCCATCTGTCTGAATGTCCACGTGCCTAAACATTGTCTGTCTGAACATGTCTGTCTGAACTTCTGTATGTCAGAATGTCTGCCTAGTATGTCCATGTGCCTAAACATCAGTGTGTAAGAACATACATCTGTCATTATACCCATGTGTGGGTCTGTCTATTTGTCTGAATTTGAATCTATCAGAATATCCATTTGTCAAAAAGTTCAGCTCTCTCAACATCTGTGTGTCAGAATGCACATCTGTCTGAATGTCAGTCTTACCAACAGTCATATCTTTGGAATGTCTGTTAATTTCTTCTTTCCATCTCTCTAAGCATCAGTCTGTGTGACCATCCATCTGTTGGCATGCTCATCTGCCAGAATGGCTCTCTGTCTAAACATCTGTCCATTTGTCCCACCATCCATCTATCTGAATGTCAGTCTATCCAAAATATCTGTCTGAACACCAAGTATCTTGTATCTGATAATCATGTGTCTGATCGTCCATGTGTCTGAACATTCATCTGTGAAAATATCTGTCCATCTATCAGAAAGTCTGAATCCTTCTGAGAATCTGCCTGTCTGTCTAAACATCTCTTTGTCTAAGCATCCACCTATCAGCATAACCATCCACCAGAAAGTCCACCTGATGGGGGAGGACTTCATTGGGAGTCCTTACTAAAGGACCATCTTTGTAGAAGACCCTTCACACACAGTTACTAACCACACTGGAAGCAGGATTATATGGTTCTGCAGTTTGCTAATTGTGGGTCTCTGGACTCCTTTCCTATTCTCATAGATCTGGGAACTCCAGTACTTCAGTTTGTGCCTTAGTTTGAGGCATGTGGTCTCATGGCCACTAGGTGGTGGTCAAGTACTTTTTAGATTTAAGATATTTTTGTTGTGCAACATAATTCTGATTTGGGGTTCTGTTTTACAGGATTCCTTATGCCACTTAAACAGGCTGACCACTGAATCAGTTCTGGCTGACAAATCAGCTACGGAAATGTCAATAGAACAATACAAAGCCATGCCTATCATTGGTTTCAAAGGCGGGCTATAGACTGCTACAAGTTTCTGAGACTGCTCAGAATCAAGGGTGCATGGAACAATGCTTGTGTGCTATGCTCCCCATGTTTTTGCCTGGAAGTACATAAAAGATTCAGGAAAACATTAGCTCTCACCAGAAGGGCACATTCTTAATGCAGCAGGGAATGATGGACTTGTAGGAGTCATCCTTTTCTTTCTGCTCACTTTTCTCACTACCTTTTGGAAGAATGGAAGTAGAGTATCTAGAAACTGAAACATTTTATAGACAGTGAAAAAGATATAGTGAAAAGAAAGGAAAACTAGATTGTAGATGAAGAAAAAATATTGGATTACAGAGATTCTCCATAACAGTTCATTAAGCATAAAATAGAAATGAGTCTGTTGTGATCCTAAGTCAGACTTGGAGGTTCTGCTAGCCATAAGCCCACCAATATATACTTTCCTATGATGCCATCCTTGAATGATTCTATCCTGGTAAATTAAAATTTATGCCTTTCAAAGACGATAAATACATGCAATTTGCAGCGACATGGATGGAATTAGAGGGAATCATACTCAGTGAAATAAGCCAGAAAGAAAGAGAAAAATATCGAATGGTTTCACTTATAACAGGACTATAGGGAAACCAAATAGGAGAGAGACACTCAGCGGTGGGGGCGCGGGGGGGAGGAGGGGAGGATAAGGGCACAAAATGGAATAGAAAAGAATACAAGGGACCATGGAGATGGATCACGGGTGAATTGGTGGTGGGCTACCCAAGGGGAATACAAAACGTAAAAGACATAAATAACAATAAAAATTAATAAAAATAAATAAATAAATAAATAAATAAAATTCTATGCTTGATTTATTGATAACAATGTTAAGCTTCCCTACAATTGTGAGTAAGTTAATATAAGACTTAGGTAAATCAAATGCTTATAGTATCCTGTTTCTAAAACAGTAACAGGGCATCAAAACTATGATTCTTGTCATAATTCTGTGACTCTCGGGCAAGATACAGGTAAGCAGTAGTTCCCTGAGCAACCAGGAAGCTGGGTGGAGCTGTGGTTCACATGTGTGATTTAGCTCCATTGTTCTGTAACCCACTCACTCACATCTTACCCTCATGTTCATAAAGTGAGATTAATCATTTATAAAAATTGTCCCAAGATTTTGTATCAACCTCCATATAACTCATTTCTTTTACTTTGAAAAAGTTGATGGGAATTACAAGGCATTTGTGATTTTAAATTAAAGGATGTTCAAGGAGTTAACATATTCTTTAATTTCACCTCTTTGAAGAAAGATTGTTTTGTTTGATGAAAAAACATAACTCCTATAATAACATAAAACTAGTGTATACAGAACATAAAATTTGCATAGCAGAACTTCCAATCAAAACACCAATAGGCTGTTGCGGTAATACAGAGACACTTACAATCAACTCTTATTTAAATAGTGTTAATGCTGATGATGACTGTAACAGCAGCAAGTTCTGGCCTGTGACAATCTCATGTTTTAATATCAGCTTTTCCAGAGATTCATCAATTTTAGCAATATTGATACATGGTCATGGAAATAACAATTGTGCTGAAGATAATAATAAAGTCCAGAGAGACTGCCAATAATAGCAGAAGATTTAGGAGACTGGATGGTGAGGAGGCTTATAGCACAATGATAACAGACACAGAAAAGATGAATTTTATTTAGGATATGAAAACCAAAGGACACATTTACAGAAAGCAGGAATTGCATGTTCTGATGTCCTCAGAAGTGCTCTTGCGAGTACAATGAGTTTGGGTGAAGCTAAACAAATGGAATGAGAAGTCTGCTGGCACAAGAAGTTCCCTTCACCTCTTATTTGGGTTTAGATTTCCTAGCTCCCCTCCACATACACATTCATGATTGTTCTCAAGACTATGTTCCACCCACTCACCAGACGCAAGTATTGGCACATGACCCAAATGTCAATTAATAAAGAAAAACTTCAACATATGTCATCTTTGAGCCAAAAATGTACCAATAAGGGTGCCTGGGGAGGGGAGTGTGTTTGGTCACAAAACTGTGAGCATGCATATATGGTGGACACACGTGCATGACTATGCATAGATACTCATGTGCAAGTGTGCATTAATCCAGTGAGAAATAAGTTTCATTATCATGGCACAGTTGTACCATCTAGAACCTTGCTATTTGAAAAGCAGTCTGCAAAACAGCATCTTCACCATCACCTGAAGGCTTTTTAGAATGCAAACTCTCAGCTTTATCTCAGACCTACTGAATCAGTCTGCATTAACAAGGCCCCTTATTAATGTGCACTTGAGTGTTGAAAGTGTTGCTCCAGAACAATTTTTTCAAAGAGTCTATTAGTGACTCATTAAATCAGTTTTGCCTGTTTGGACCAGGACTTGAAAGAAAGGAAGAGAGATGGAGAGAAGAACCAAAACAAATAATAAGGGTCAGTTTCTGTCATGAGCATGTGGTTTCCAACATCACCATAGCAAAGCAGGAGGAATGGAAGCTGTACACCAGAAACTGAGGACCAGAACCAGAACCTGAGAGTGCTGTATACCCACAGTTTGTTGGCCAGAATTAGTCACACAGTTCTGTTAGCCACAATAAAATCAGCAATAATATTTAGACAAAGAGTTTATTTGGTAAGGTGAGAATTTGAACAGACAGATTTTTCTCTGTGAAAACCGTTCTAACAATTCCAAGTTTGAATTTAGTTTATATGAACAGCAGTTGGTCATTGACATTAAAATGTAATCTTGAGGGGTTTTCTGGTGTCATACATAGACTCAGATCTTTCAATTTCCTAAATTATCTTGCCATAAAGATATGTCTATGCACAGATAATGAATCAACTGCATCACTGCCACCACCACCACCAGTACTCTCCAGGACTCATACTTACCTTTATTTTAGCTCCATTGTCTTGGTCCATGCCTGCAACTTCAATTGTCACCCAGGTGGAAGCACTGTGAAGGTATATATTTCTCAGATTTTAACCAATTTCAATTTTAAATTATCTTTAATAAGAAACCAAATTAAAAGGTCAAATATCAATAAAATATGTATGCCTAAGATTTATAGAAAATATTGTAAGCTGTAATTAGTGATGACTTTATCTTTCAGGTATCAGTTAAAAAAAATAGCAGATAGATAACATTAAATACTGAAAGAAATCCCCAGAGAAAAGAGTACTGCATTGTAACATGTTATTTTCTTGAGTTCTTTGGGGTCCAGAAGGCAATTTTATACTGGTCAGTTCAATGAGCTCTTGTTTTAGAGCCAATTAGTCAATGCTTTAGACATTCCTAGCTACATGGTCTGTGATACAACTAATGGCTCCATCTTTGTAATAGAAAATCAGGCATAGGCAACATGTAAATGAATTGGTAAGATTGTGGTCCAATAGAATTTTAATTGTATTGCATCCGGAACTTATGGATTCTTTGCTATAGACATCATTTCTAACTTTTAGCCAACAAGAGGAGGACAGAGAATGAAAATGTATACCCTTTCCATTTAGGAACATTTCTATATACTTACTTGTCATTTCATGGGATTTAATTACAAGATTTACCAATCTGCAACAGAATTGGAAAAAATAGTCTTTAATCTAGGGGATTATCAATGACTAAATATTAGGGAGAATTATTCAAGAAGTAGGGAAGAATTTTAAGGGTAACTAGTAATCCCTTTATCAATAGCTCTTTATAGGAGTGCTGCATAACTCCCCAAAACAGCAAGTATTTATTACTCACCCACACATCTGCAATTTGGCTTAGCTTGACTGATCTTGGTTAGACTCAGCTAAGTTTGGCTCCAAGCTGTGGTTTGGGTGTGTGCTGCTCCAGGGGTCTCTCATCATCCTTCCCCAGGAGCTCTGCTCAAGAGAAAGGCAGGAGTGCAAGAGGGACACATGGAACATGCAACATATCTGAAACCTTGGACTCTGACCCACTGACACCTTTGCCCACATTTTTTTTGGCTGTAAACAATGACAATGGCAAACCCTGACATCAAAGGAGAAGGAAGGTATACTCTCTCCATAGATGTTAGTGAAAGGGGCAATCCATCCCTTCATCTTCACCCCTGTAGGTCCCCAGGTCCCAGAAGGGAGGGGGAGTCAGTGGTCTCCGTGAAAGTAGAAAAGACAGTAGAGTATGCACAGTCAAAGTTTATTTGGAACAAAGCAAGGCGAATATTTTTTAATATAATTTCTTTATATGTATTTTACATCATTGTTCATTTTTGTTCAATGTTTGCTTCCTCCTCTTAGGTATAGGCCCCATAGAATTCCTACCACAAATTCACCCATGCACCATCGGCCAGGCAAAACTTTATCTGAAGTAGAAGCAGCAAAGCAAAGCTCCTGTTAATGGGAGGGGACTCGAAAATGAGTTGCCATTGTTGGGAATCAGGAGGCTGCTTTTTATCTGTTGGATTTTTTGTTCTCTCTTTTGGTGGGGGGGCTGCTAAGGGGTAGCTCTGCTTTTTTTTCTTCCCAACTACTATTCATTGTCCTTGGGCCTCCCTGGTGGCGCAGTGATTAAGGCCTGCTGCAGAGCTGTCAGCAGCAGCAGGGGGCGGCAACACGAGTCTGACGCCCAGCCAGGGAGAATCCCACATGGCAAGGCAGACCTCTCCTGCCTGCCCGCTGCTCCCCTCAGCAGTGTATTTCTTTCTTTTTTTTTTTTTTAAAGATTTATTTTTTATTTATACATACAAGCTGGGGTACAGGCCAGAGGCATGGGGCGGCGAGAGTGTTCACCAGAGCCAGAGCGGGGAGCAGAACAGACAGATCAGAGATACACTGCTGAGGGGAGCAACGGGTGAGGCAGGAGAGGTCTGCCACACCATGTGGGACTCTCCCCGGCCGGGCGTCGAACTCGCGTCATCGCTGCCGACAGCTCCACAGCGCAGTGCTTAACCGCTGCGCCACCGGGGAGGCCCTCAGCAGTGTATTTCTGTCCATCTGCCTGTGCTGTTCCCCACTGTGTTTCTGGTGAACCCTCTCGCTGCCCCCACGCCTTTGGCCTATACCCCAGCTTGTATGTAAAAATAAATAAATCTTTTTTTTATAAACTACTATTCACTGTCCTTGGCCTGTTTCTGTGCCCTGGACATCAGCACCACCATCTTTCTTAGCTTCCTCTTCCCTATCTCCCTGAAGCTGTCTCCTGACCTTGGTCATCCCCTAATTCATTAGCAGGAAAGGAACGAGTATTTGGAGAATGATAATGTAATCCACCATACTCTGCTTCAGCTAGCAAGTGTGATAATATAATCTTACATTCATAGGATAAAATTTGTGTTTCCCTGGCCCATGTGCATGCATGCACACACATGCGGTGCACACACACACACACACACACACACACACACACACACACCCCACAGGAGAGAGGGCTGCAGTTGTTGCCTCTTTAGCATTCTACAAAGGAACCACAGCTACCCTGGTATTAGTCACATAAACAAAGTTTTGCCTCAGATGAATATGTTCACCTGCACACATCTGATCTTCTCAGGTCTACAGAAGGAAAGATCTCTAGGGAGCCATCTGCTCTTTTATATGCCTTGTAACTAATTCCCATGGTAGTTGTTATAAATGTTATTATGCCCACAAATAGTAAACACATTCTCTCTTTGACTTCACCCATCTTCTTAACCAGTCACCTGACACTTCTGACATTGCTCTAGTTCAAGATGATGTCTCAAATACAGAAGAGGACTTTTTAGATCACCTTTGATGACTCCACATAGCCAGATGGGGCTCAATGGACCAATGAATAACCCTAGAGCCATGCAAAGGTGAAAGAAAACAAAGAAGTGAGATTAGTGTGCTCCAAGTTTTTCTAGGGGAGGAAAAATTAATTTCCAAGTCCAAATCATAGGCCAATGTGTGAAACTTCCACCATGAAGATGATTTGTAAATACTCAGATTGGTTTTATTCAAATAAAGATTTGCTTCTATGAAGGCATAATAATGCATATATGCAATTATTATATATGTGCTTAATATATGTAGATAACTGAAAGGATTTCTTTTCTTTTTAAATTGTGAGGTAATATACATAGAGAAAATGGTATATTAAAGGTACAAAGCAGGAATGACACTTTTTCTGTACAGGGTTATTTTAGTAAATATTTTTTTCATCTTTGTAAATCATGTCAATTCTGTAACTGTATTGCAAAAATAGCTATAGACAATATATAAGCAAACCAGTATAGTGGTGTCCCAATAAAGTCCAATAGGACTTTATTTAGAAAAAAAATCAGTGGATTAGATTTGACCTATCTATTCCATACCTAGAATAAAGAAAACTCACAAAGTAAATACATAAGCAGTTGCTAAATGAAGAACAAGTCTCATAAGCCTTTAATAATAAGAGTAACAAAATCCAGAGAAGTTGAATTTTCAACCCCAATAGGTCTTCTAGCAGAGACCAATTCCATGATTAGAAAGGAATAGGACTCTTTGAATAAGGACATTTTGTTGATGCATTCAAGTATCTTGAGTTCTTAGATTTCTCTGAACCCTCTAAGTCTGCAGAATTAGCCTACTCTTCTCTGTAAAGATCAGTGCTATCCCCTACCTCCCCTCTTGACCCCAGGGCAAACAACTAACCTGGCCAGGTAAGTGCTAGGCCTGCCAAGGGAAGAAATACTTTTATAACAAGAGCTGAAGGAGTACATATGGAAGTGGTCCTCAAGGTTCTAGACCAAGGGAGGGAAGGGAGGCATAAACTTGGATGAAGGAGAGTTTGTTGATATGTGAGTATTCTCCTATGACATCTGATTTAACATCTTGGCTAAGAAGCAAAAAGAATGACTCTTAGAAACTTAGGGGGGAAATGCTATTTTTACTATATAAAGTACAAATGCTTGAAATGCTAGGAAAAATGGCAAAGGAGAAAGTGAAAAACCCAGAAGTGGGCATCCTAGAGGACATATACTCTATAAGGCCAGAAAACCCATCAGTTGACTGTGTGTTCTACAAGTGTTGGATGATGCTCCTTTTGCCAATATATATTTGCAGAAGACAAGAATCAGAATGCTTACCCTCGTCACCAGGAAGAGACATGTTCATGTTAGATGTTGAGGTGATCCACTCTGGTGCTCAGGGACACTGTTTCCCAGTGAGAATAAATGAATTTAAACCCTTATCTTATACCACTCAGACAAAAGATAACTCAAAATTGATTAAAGACTAAAGCATAAGAGCTGAAATCATAAAACTCCTAGAAGAAAACATATGGAACTTTTCCTTGATACCATCAGTCTTGGCAATGCTTTTTTGGATATGTTAACAATAGCAAAAATTAATAAGTGGAACTACCTCAAACTAAAAACTTCTATACCACACAGGAAAACATCAACAAATTGAAAAGACAACCTAAAGAATGGGAGAAAATATTTGCAAACCATGTATCTTATGAGAAATTAATGTTCAAAATATGTAAAGAACTCTTACAACTCAACAGAAAAAAATCCCACTAAAAGTGGAGAAAGGAGCAGCTCTCCTGCCCACCTGTGGCTATGTAGGTGCCTCTCTTTTTCTTTCTCTCTTTCCTAATAAACCTGTCTTTTTAAAATGTAAAAAACAAACATGGACAAAGGTCTTGAGTGAATATTTTTCCAAAGAAGACAGATGACCAAAAATTACATGAAGAGATATTCAGCATCACTAATCATCAGGAAAATGCAAATCAAAATCACCATGAGCGATCTCTTCATCACTATTAGAATTGCCATTATCAAAAACCAAGAAATTAGTGTTGGGAAGGATGTGGAGGAAATGGAACCCTTGTATGTTGGTGGGAATATAAATTGGTACAGCTGGGGCCTCCCTGGTGGCGCATCGGTTGGGCACCGAGCTGTGGAGCTGTCGGCAGTGGTGAAGCGAGTTCGACGCCTGGTAGGGGAGATTCCCACATGGCAAGACAGACCTCTCCTGCCTCGCCCACTGCTCCCCTCAGCAGTGTATTTCCCTCCATCTGCCTGTTCTGCTCCCCACTCTGTTTCTGGTGAACCCTCTCACTGCCCCATGCCTCTGGCCTGTACCCCAGCTTGTATGCATAAATAAATAAGTCTTATATAGCACCTCCTCTGGGTTTTGTGTTGTTTTGTTTTTTAAGATTTATTTATTTATGCCAGAGGTGTGGGGTGGCGGGATTCATCAGAGACAGAGTGGGGAGCAGAACAGGCAGATCGACTGAAGTACACTGCTGAGGGGAGCAATGGGTGAGACAGGAGAGGTCTGCTGCACTATGTGAGAATCTCCCATGCTGGGTATCGAACTCGTGCTGCAGTGGCTCTGGATAGCTTCATAGTGCTGTGCTTAACCTGTTGTGCCACCAGGGAGGCCCCTGTTTTTTTGTTTTTCTTTTGCCCTAAAATCTATGCAACATTTTCCCACAAGTTTCCTTGGCAAGAAGTGTAAAAGCCTGCAAAAGAAACACAAACTGTAACAGAAAGCATCTAAGCCCTGTCCACTAATGTGTTAGGGCATACTAACCTGGGGGTGAAAGGACAAAGAAGCTATTGGCATGAGATCTCTCCCATCTGTCAGTATATAAGCTGATTTTTTGTCAGAGGACATCTTAGCGGGCAACAGTGGCCTCCCACGGTCAGGTAACATACATTCATTGCCAGCAAAGAGGCATGAGAGGGCTGTATATTTAACAAGTGAGGAGAGCTCATAATAGGCACAAAGTCAACACAAATGTTCCCTTTAGGATTGCTCTCTTACCTGCCACCCCAGGGCAGGTAATGTGTACCCTGGGGGCCATTGCCCAGTTACCCAGGTGTTATTTGTAGATTGGCCTCCAGGCCAAGTCCCCAAGGGGCTATCAGGGCTGCCCAGTGCATGTGGGGAGGCTTTACCCAGTCCATAGTTTACCTTGGGTCCAACTTGGAGTTGGCAATAAAATATTGCCCTACTACCTGAACTCAGGCTTTAGCAGAATGTCTGAAGTCTGTTTTTGGATGGGAGCAGTGGTATGATGCAGCAAAGCCTCCACGGGAGCCAGGCCGCCTTTCCTGCTCCCCCTATTTAGTGTCTGCAGCACATCCCATAGACCTTCTCTCCACCAAGCCAGCATCAAGTGGGAACTGCAGCTCTCAGTCCTTGCTTCAGCAGGCCAGTGTAGCACCCTAAGAACCCTGCAGCCTTGGGATTGTAAGGCACATGGAATTTCCACTCAATGCCCATGTCCTTGGCCTGCAGTTGCACTTGGGTACCTGTCGAATGGGTTCGGTAGCTCTCTACAACCAGCAGATGTCCATATGTGGATTCTAAATAAAACCAAATTGTAGACCCCAAGAACAGATTGGAGGTTGCCAGAGGGGTGAAGAGGGTAAAAAGGTATAACTTAGTTTTAAAATAAGTCCTGAAGGTGTAATGCCCAACAGGATGACAAAATTTTGGTACGTTGTATCATGTATTTGGAACTCCCTATAAGAGTAGATCTTAAAAGCTCTCATCACAGACCTCCCTGGTGGCGCAGCGGGTTAAGCGTAGCACTATGAAGCTATCCAGAGCCACTACAGCAAAAGTTTGATACCCAGCCAGGGAGATTCCCATTGGCGCAGCAGACCTCTCCTGACTCCCCTGCTGCTCCCCTCTGCAGTGTACTTCAGTTGCTCTGCCTGTTCTTCTCCCCATTCTGTCTCTGGTGAATCCTCTCACCACCCCACACCTCTGGCCTACATCCCAGCTTGTATTCATAAATAAATAAATCTTTAAAAATAAGTTCTCATCACAAGAAAAAAGATTCACAACTGTAAGGTGATAGGTTTTAAAAAATATCTTTGTGGTTTTTCTTGGCATTCAGTAGTCTTCAGTTCTCTTTTTTAAAAATAGTGTTCTGTTATTATTTTTTTAATCATCTCTAATCTGTTTTTTTAAAGATTTATTTATTTATGCATACAGGAGCTGGGGTGCAGGCCAGAGGTGTGGGTGTCTCTGCCCTCAGGTTCAGAGAAGATCAACAATGGGATTTATTTAACAAACCAGGGAAAAACAAAGAGTTGCTCAAGCCAAATATGGCCACTTACCTCACCCAACTCACAAAGACAACAGAAGACAAAACAGGAGATGCTCCCGAGCTACCAAGATTCCCCAGTGCAGCACCAGACAAGCGACACTCGAAACAGCAACTGCAGCAGCCAAACCACCCGACAAATGGCCACACTCACGCAGCTCAGCAAGGCGCCCAGTTCTGGGTCTTTGCTTTCTCTGCCAGGCTGTAACAGCAGCAAAACAGGAATAGTTTCAGTCACTTGTCTACTTGCAAAGCCTCCAAACTTTTCTTCTCTGAGGTTGGCTGCTGGAGGCCTCTACTTTCTGAGGCCCACCCCAGCCTTCTGGAAGACCAGCCCAGTAGGGCCCGATATCGTTGATCTTGAAGTCCCAAGGATCCGAATAGGCTGAATCCTGAACACTGAATCCTCAGAAGCAGAATCTGAAACACTGAATGAGCCCCTGCTGCTTCTGCAGCCCATTATATTTCTTATCAGTTGCTCCACCCCAAAATGCAATACATTTTAGTATTATCCCTGCAGCTATCTATCCTCACCACCACCTCTCCTCTAGGGAGCACCAAAAGTAACAGTCTTTGGCTTCAACCACTTGTTAGACATTGACTCTCTAACAAATGTAGTTGGGAAAATCCTTGGTTTACTTAAAGTACTGAAATCATGCTTTTATTCTGAAGAAAAAGTCTCCAAAATTTGTTGGTTTTTTAAGTAACCCACTTAAGTAATGAAACCTATTTATTTCTTGTTTATAGTTTCTATAGCTTTTCATCAAGAGGCTTATGCAAATTGAGAAAAAGTAAACAGTCACTAAAGCACTCTATTGTTTAAAGGAACAGTTTGTTGTGTTTTGAAACAACCAAGATGCCCAAAAAGAGATGACTGGATCAAGAAGATGTGGTACATATACACAATTCAATACTATTCAGCATTCAAAAAAGACAAACACATGTAATTTGCAGCAACATGAATGGATCTAGAAGGGATCATGATCAGTGAAATAAGCCAGAAACAAAGAGAAAATTATCGAATGGTTTCACTTATAACAGGAATATAGGGGAGCCAAATAAGAATGCGACATTCAGCAGGGAAGGAGGGGAGGGTAAGGGCTCAAGAGGGGGGAAGAGGGGAGCACGGGGGACTATGGTGATGGCTTCACGGGTGAAAAGGTGGTGGGTAACCTATGGGGAACACACAATAATGTAAAAGATATGAATAACAAAAATAAAATATTTATTTATATAAAAAATAAAAATAAAAAAAGAATTCACAAAAAGATTATCCCATTAAGTATCATGACTGTTATAGTGAGTGAGATAGTGCAAACCCTCACCCCCACTTCAAGGCAGCCTGAGTCAGCAAGAAGACAGACATGCCTTCCGCCCAGCCATTTACGAAAGGTCGCTCTCTTCCCTAGCCCCAGATAAGACCCAGCATGACGCTCTGTTCTGCTTCTGTAACATAGTTTGCTTGCTTGCCTTTTATGGAATTAGTAGCTGTACTGTAAAAACACGGAGGTGGCAGGTATAAGGGAAGGAGCAGGTATAAAACCACTACTGATCCCTGCTTTGGGGCTGCACTTCTGCAAATGGGGCTTCGGGTGGGCCGCTTGGGTGTAGCCCCCAGCGGTGGGAAATTAATAAAGGCCTTCGTCTGACAGCTCCTCTGCCTTGTGATTATTGGGCTGCACTGTAACAATGACAATTCCTTTTTTAAAACTGATTTATTTATTTGTTTATTGAGATAGCGACATGGGTTTACAATATTGTATATGTTTTAAGAGTACAGGTTCCCACCCCTTCAAATGTGTGTCACCATACCACACCCACCATCAACTTGTTGGGGGGGAAAAGGATGTCTGCAACAAACTCCACAGGAAGGTTTATGGACCCCACCTCAGACCAAAAAGATCCAAGACACTAAGGGCTACTAATCCCTTAATTCCATTATCATCCCGAAGAGAGGATTACTGGGAACTGAGGGGTGGAGTTAAGCAGACAGGTTGGCTGTATAACGAGGGTTGTGGACCTTGGGGGCTCTTGCTTCTTGCCGGGCTACAGCGTGCCATTGGGGGCTTCCAGCTCTTCGGATCTGGTAGGACGTATTTGGAGATTTACCTCTCTCTCTTTCTCTTTTGTCCCTGAGTTATTCATTTTTTATTTCCCTTCCCTTTTTGTAAATAAACCTTTTATTAACCTTTTTGTGAGTGCCTGCAGTTGTTCTTATTATAAGTCCTTTTAAGCGCACGGGTGAGAACCCACAGTCAGGCATCCCATTGAATATCGGGGTTGCCTTGTAACAGTTGGGCACCCAATATGGTTGACCACGTTACACCCATGGTTGACAGCCCAAGGTTATTGCGCTGGTCACCTTAAGCGCATTGAGTTTGCAGGACATGTGGCATAATCTTGGTTTTGAGTCTTGATAAGTTTGTTTGTTTTTTCTTTTTTCCTTGAGTACAGCTATCTCTTGTGGGTATTTTATTTATTTATTTATTTTTTCACCTAAACATGGCCTCAACCATGAGTTTCAGCAATTTTCTCTCTAGCATAAGGGCATTCAGTTTTTTTCCGACCTTAAGTTTAGATTCCCGCTTTCCTTTGAATATTACATCTAGTTTCGTAAGTATAAACAATTTGGTGAGGCCTGGACTATGGCAGATGATTTTGCTGATGTACGCATCCATGGGTGGTTTACAAGCCATCCCTGTGTTACAATTGGTGCTTCTGGATCTCTTTTTGGTAATATGTTTGAGTGTCACTTGTTATATTTTTGGTTCTGTAAGAGGTGGGCGTTCTGCTTAACCTAATGAGAATATACAACAGCAAATCTAGGCTCTTAATTTAGCTATTAAGAATATGAAGAATGGAAATTGTTTTGAGTTAGCCTTTAATAGTATGCAGGACCAGATAAACAAAAATCTTACTGCTTTTGATTTGGCCTTTAGAAGCATGCAGGACCAGATACAGTTTACAATAAAGAAAATCTTATGGCTTCTGAGTCAGCTTTTAAAAGTATGAGGGATGAGTTACAAGATGCCCTCCATAAATTGGATATGGCAGAGGCTCCCCTGATGGCAAAGAGAAGAGATAAACCTTCCCCTCCCTCTGAGGACAACAGCATGGGGGCAGCCTTAGAAGAGGAGAATTATAATCTGCTAAATACTTTAAACCCATCTGTTCAGAATCCTCCGCATGACAATGCCACTCCCGTGGAGACTCCTGAGGCTCCACAGCCCCCACTGCTTTCTGGGGAAGTAACTAAAATGGTGTCTACTTCCCATACTAGATAGGGTACCCACTTTGGGAAAAAGAGTCACCCTAAAGCAGGACAGTTCCCGCTGCGGCAAATGCCAGTGGGTGGTTTGAATGAACATGGGCAGCCTGCTGGGTGTTTTTGGTCACATTACCCCTTTAGTACTGCAGACCTTCTAAATTGGAGGAGCTCTGTACCATCCTACCGGCAAGATCCTAAGAGGATGGCAAACTTGTTTGCCTCCATCTTCCTCTCCCATCGCCCTAACTGGGCAGATATACAGTCAATGTTACAAACCTTATTGACTTTAGACGAGCAGAAGATGGTTTTTAGGAAAGCCAGGGAGAAGGCTGATTGTCTCCGCCAACAGGATGTAGAGTCCCCAGAACCAGAGGTGGCTGTCCCAGTAGTAGATCCCAACTGGGACCCAAATAATGGGGGAATGGAAATGCTAGAACATTATAAGAAGTGTTTACTGGTAGGTCTACAACAGGGAATCCCAAAACAAAAAATTTCAATAAAATATTGCAGCTGGAACAGCAGTCTAATGAGGACCCATCAGAGTTCCTCGAAAGAATCATTGAAACATATAGCACCTATACGGATATAAATCCGTATGCCCCAGAAAATGCCCATCTGATTGCTATGGCGTTCATTACTCATAGTGCAGCAGATATAAGGAGGAAATTAGCAAAGGTGGACGCCGTCACAGAGATGAGTCCATCCCAATTGGTAGACTTGGCATTCAGGATTTATAATAACAGAGAGGAAAGGAGGCCGAAGCCTGCAACTATTTTTGTACAGAGGGAGTACAGGACATGATTTCAGGGAAACAGTAACAGAATGGGGAGAGGACCCAGGAGGAGTCACCCCAGGAGAAGTGAACCCTTAGGGAGAAATCAGGGTGCTTTCTGCAGGGAAGAGGGACATTGGAAATACAGTTGCCCCAGATTGCAGGTAAACAGGAGACGGAATAATGAAAGAAGGCAGGAAAGGAGGCCGATGACATCACAGCATGAGGACTCACACAGGGGCTACAGGAGGGAATATAGGCGGAGTGTGAATAATCCACAACGAAGGAGAGTGGAGAGGAGACAAATATTAGCTCAGAGCAGAGGTTCAGATGAAGACAGGAGAGAGTACGGACAGAGTAGAAGAAATCAGGAGCCAACTACAGAGGAAAGGAGACAAATGATGGTACACAGAGAAGGTTCCGATGAAGAATAGGGGGGCCCAGGGGCTCCACTAGATCTAAAAAAGCCCATTAGAATAGCCCCCTTGGAGCCCCGGGTAACACTTACTGTGGGGGACCGTATGATTGATTTCTTAGTGGACACTGGCGTGATATACTCTGTTTTGAACTCTAAATTGACTAAGGTGAGCAAGCAGACAGTACCAGTCACTGGTGTTACAGGAAGGCCACAGCAGAAAGCGTTTTTGCAACCTCTGGAGTGCCAGCTGGGCACCACACAGCTGCAGCACAGCTTCCTGTACATGGAAGAGTGTCCGATACCTCTACTTGGTCAAGACCTTTTAAGCAAATTAAATGCACAAATTATCTTCTCACCCCAAAATCAGACGTTTCACCTGCAGGTGCCTCCAGAACATGCTATACGTTTCCAGATGTTACTTACTCAGAATGTTCCACCAAAAGGTGAAGTGTTACCATCAGAAATCGTTGCAAGAGTAAGTAAATGGGTATGGGCTGATGGGACCCCAGGACGCGCGAAAAATGCAGAGCCTGTAAAGATAGAGGTTATAGAGGGGAGCAAAACTCCAAGGAGGAAGCAATACCTCTTAAAAGAGAAGAGGCCTTAAGAGGAATTGAACCTGTATTAAAAAGTTTCCTTCAATCTGGACTCATTCGGGCCTGTCGCTCACCATATAATACTCCAGATTTTGCCAGTAAAGAAACCCCATACAGGCGAGTACCGTTTTGTTCAAGATTTAAGGGCCATGAATGAAATTGCCCAAGATATACATCCAACTGTGCCTAATCCCTATACCTTATTAACTGCATACCTAGCGATTTTGGTTGGTTTTCAGTATTGGATCTTAAAGATGCCTTTTTCTGTATACCAATTGATGTCCAGGATCAACTGCTTTTTGCTTTTGAATGGCAAGACCCTAAGTCCAAAAGCACTCTCCAATATTGCTGGACTGTGCTTCCATAGAGGTTTAAGAACTCCCCGACTATTTTTGGGGAAATAGTAGCCAGGGATCTCAGGAAGGTTCAATTAAACCAGGGCATCTTATTGCAATATGTAGATGATTTATTAATTGCAAGTCCAGACTACGAATCTTGTCTGGAAAATACCATAATAGTACTGAACCACCTAGTGGATTGTGGTTATAAGGTGTCGTCTCAAAAGGCACAAATATGTAAACAAATGGTGACATATTTGGGGTTTGAGATTAAGAAAGGCAAACGGAGCTTAATGACAGAAAGAAAACAGGTAATTTCAGCTCTTAAAGTCCCTAGCAACCGAAGACAGCTGCGTGGATTTTTGGGAATGGCTGGGTATTACAGGATTCGGATTCCAAATTTTGGATTAATAGCAAAACCCTTATATGATACTCTTAAAGGCCTTGACTCAGAGCCTTTGTCCTGGACTCAAGAATGTCAAAGAGCCTTTGATGGAATTAAAGAAAAATTGATCTAAGCACCAGCATTCAGGCTACCAGATGTTAGAAAGCCTTTCAGATGCTATGTGCATGAGAGACAGGGAGTTGGCCTGGGAGTGCTAATCCAATTGTTAGGACCAGAAATGCAGCCCGTTGCATATCTGTCCAAACAATTGGACCACACCACTAAGGGATGGACTCCATGTTTGCATGCTGTAGCTGCCACTTGCGACCTTCTACATGAGACGAAAAAATTTATGTTGGGTCAGCCCATCATTGTTTTTGTACCACATCAGGTTTTAACATTGCTGGAACAGAAAGGTGGACTTTAGTTGACTGCTGGGTGAATGGGAAAGTACCAAGCAGCTCTGTTAGACAATCCTAATGTAAGACTGAAGGTGTCTAATTCTTTGAATCCTGCCACACTGCTTCCGAGCAATGTAGACGAACCTGAGGATGTAAACTTAATCCACAACTGTCCAGAAACGATTGACAAAGTATATGCTAGCCGACCAGATCTGACCGACCAGATCTGACCGACCAGCCTCTCCAAGATCCAGGGTGGGAGTTGTTTATGGATGGAAGCAGCTTCATGGAGCATGGCCGTCGATGTGCAGGGTATGCCGTGGTGATGCTATAAGAGACCATAGAAGCCAGGGCTCTTCCAACAGGTACATCAGCACAGAAAGCTGAATTAATAGCCCTGACTCACGCCCTGGAACTCTCTAAGGGGAAGAGAGTCAATATATTTACTGACTCAAAGTAGTCTTTCATGATCCTCCACATGCATGGGGCCATTTGGAAGGAGCAAAGACTCCTTACTGCCAGTAACAAAGATGTCAAATACCCTTTAGAAATTCTGGCCTTGCTAACGGTAGTAGCTTTACCATCAGCTGTGGCCGTGATGCATTGTCCTGGCCACCAAAAAGGTGGGTCTGATATGGCGAAAGGCAACAGGGCAGCTGATCGAGTGGCTAAGGCCGCTGTCCGTTCTGCTCTCCAGGGTGCACTCATCCTTCTCGTGGACTTGACTCGTTATGTTCCGGAATACACTGAGCGAGATGAGGAGAGAGCTCGTAAATGGGGATTTACTGAGGTTGACCCCAGCTCTACTTGGAGAGTAAACTCACATGGGATGATACTACTCCCAGAGGCCTTGGTATATCCGGTGTTAAAACATTTACACGAAGGATCCCACTATGGGAGAGATGCCCTATTAGAGACAGTCCGCCCATATTTGAGGGCCCACATTTACATGAAATTGCATGACGAATCACCCGGGGTTGCCAAATATGCGCCAGGAATAACCCCAAAACTGATTCGCGCCCTAAAGCCACTGGGGTTCAATATCGGGGCAAGTGCCCTTTTGAGGACTGGCAAGTGGATTTTACACAGATGCCTAGAACCACCGGCAATTTCAAGTACCTACTGGTTTTTGTGGATACGTTCTCAGGGTGGGTAGAAGCATTCCCCACCAAGACAGAGAAAGCTTCTGAAGTAGCTAAACAGCTGCTAAAGGAAATAATTCCTCGCTTTGGATTGCCTAGCTCCATCCAAAGCAATAATGGGCCTGCGTTTGTCTCTGAGGTTAATCATGCAGTAAGCAGTGTGTTACAGATCAACTGGAGATTACATGTTGCATGGAGACCACAATCCTCTGGAAAAACGGAAAAAATGAACCACACCTTGAAGAAAACCTTGGCAAAACTGCGCCAAGAAACACAGCTGTGTTGGGACCAGGTATTATCCCTTGCCCTCCTTCAGATAAGAGTGGCGCCTAGAAGTGGGCTACAACTAAGCCCTTTTGAAATTGTGTTTGGGAGACCCTTCCAGGCCTCAGCTCTGAAAGCTACTCCAGAAATAGAACAAGACAGCAGGATTACACAATATGTGAAACATCTCCAGGAGGTTCTAGTAGTAATTCACGACTTTGCAATCTCAAGGATCTCTATGCCTCCTGATAAACCATTGCATCCCTTCAGACCTGGAGATCAGGTCTTACTTAAGACTTGGCAGACTGGAGATGGTCAAAATCAACTGTCAGAAAAATGGACTGGTCCACATGATGTTTTACTAAGTACACACACTTCCTTAAAACTCGTGGGCATAAAACCCTGGGTACATCATTCCAGAGTTCAGAAAGCCCCAGGAGAAACTGACCAGAAGAGAAAACCCATAGGTCTTACGAGCCCTGAGGTATCTGTTTAAGAAAAAGAAAAACACTTGAACATTGTTAGCTTTTCTTTTCCAGCTACTATAGGAGGATATTCCTCAAATTACTCTTTGGAAGAACCCTGAGATGACAAACATGCTCTAACCAATCTTTTTTCCTTTCAAAGCTTAGGAGATGTAAAAACAACATCTAGGATCATGAAATTATGCTGGCATTATTTTTATTTTTTTTATCATTTAATTTTTATTGCACAAAGGCCTTCAATCTTGATTTTGGTATTTCCTTTTAACTTTTTTTTTTTACTTTGAGATTTTCTTTTGTTTTTTTGTTTGTTTGTTTTTGTTTGCCTATGAGTGAAACTGCAGTTGCATAAAATATTCCCCGTGGCATAACTAAGAGCTCTGTGTGCCTATATGTTGTGTGTCTATATGTTGTATGTCTGTATGTCTTTTCCTTGTGACTAAATGTCTTAACTTCTAGAGGCTGGTTTATATGGCGCCTATGAAAAAAAATGGGTAAAACTTTGACATGCACACAAGAAAATGTTAACATTGGTTTTCTGAAAATTGCAAAACCTTTCAGTACCTGAAATGTATGTAAATTGTCAATTTTTGATTGTTGTCTTACAATATTGTGTACTTGAATGGTCTGATATCTGCAGAAATTGTTTCTGAAAAAAATTTGTTTCAAGAAAATCTCAACTGATTCCAATCGATGGAACTTTCAACAGTAGAAATTTCCAAGGGACTAAACAGGCTGTTGGGAGATAAACCAGATTTTTGATAAGTTTTGTTTAATTTTTGCTTTGACTTGGTTTCCTTGTTTTGACTAACCAGGATCTGCAGCATTGTTGCATTTTTTTAAAAAGCAGGATTAACTTATGTTTGCATTTTCTCTCCCCTTGATAGTATTAACAATGGCGGTAGTGATCTTTACTACTTACGGTAGAGTCTATTTTTGCATAATTTCATTTGGGAATTTTGTCGTCTAAACTGAAGAAACTGGAAACGTGTTTCGTCATACAGCTTTGATTGGAATTCTTCCAGGAAGTCAAACTTGAACTGAGCCAAGAAGAGGAGGACCTGTTGCTTTGTTTGTGGGGTTCCAGAGACCTCCAAATGAGGTAAGGGAGCTTGCCTCCATTGGCAGGACTGGACGACCCGGAAAAAGAAGAAGCCCTGGGAACCTCGAGAAGAGGAAACCCCAGGTGAAGTCTGGTGAGACTGACTTTGTTCCTGAAGGCTGCACGGTCTGAATGTCAAAAGTTCAGTCCTATCCTACATGGAGTATTCCAACAAAGCTATCTAAGATTGCTGTTTTGGTTATTCTGCCCTGTGACATTATGCAAAAATAGGTGAAATGGACTGAAAGTAGGTTGAGTTTGCAAATATTTTGCTGTATTGTTGGATAAAAGTTGGGATCAAGGTGGCGAGAACTTGTTTTTAGATAAGGAATGAAGAAATTTTGTTTGCCACACTGGACAGTACCTGGAGACTGACTGCTGTTTTCTTTTTCAATCTGGAACCCTGAAGTATTGTCATCTGAGACTACACCCCGACATCCACCTATTTGACCATCATCACCATAGAAATGGTGACAAAAAATGAAAGGGGGGATTTGTTGGGGGGGGGAAGGATGTCTGCAACAAACTCCACAGGAAGGTTTATGGACCCCACCTCAGACCAAAGAGATCCAAGACACTAAGGGCTATTAATCCCTTAATTCCATCATCATCCCGAAGAGAGGATTACTGGGAACTGAGGGGTGGAGTTAAGCAGACATGTTGGCTATATAACGAGGGCTTTTGACCTTGGGGGTCTCTTGCTTCTCACCGGGCTACAGCGTGCCATTGGGGGTTTCCAGCTCTTCGGATCTGGTAGGACGTATTTGGAGATTTACCTCTCTCTCTTTCTCTTTTGTCCCTGAGTTATTCATTTTTCATTTCCCTTCCCTTTTTGTAAATAAACCTTCTATTAACCTTTTTGTGAGTGCCTGGAATTCTTCTTATTATAAGTCCTTTTAAGCGCACGGGTGAGAACCCACAGTCAGGCATCCCATTGAATATAGGGGTTGCCGATATTCAAACTCTCCACCCCAGTCCATTGGACCCCCTCCACACTTTGCTCCCACTCACCTCCTGCCCCTCTGGTAGCCTCAGTTCTGCAGTCAGAGTCCAAGGAGTTGTTTTGGTTTTGCTTTGTCTGTTCCTTTTCTCTATTCCTTTATAGTTCACATATCAGTGAAATCATCTTGTATTTTTCTTTCTTCTTCAGACTTAATTCACTCAGCATAATCTCCTTCAGTTGCATCCATGTTGTCACAAATAACAAGATTTTATTTTTTTTAAAAGTTGAGTGGTATTCCAGTGTATATATAGATCACATCTTTGTACAATTACTTGGGTGCTGGGCACTTAAGTTGTTTCATAGCTTGCCTATTTTACATAGTCATAGCTGCTGTGAACATAGGAGTGCATATATCCTTTTCAATTAGTGCTCTTACATTCTTCAGATAGAGACCTCAGAGTGCAGATGCTGGATCACATGGTAGGTCTAATCTTAGTCTTTTGAGACTCTTCCATACTGTCTTCCATAGAGGCTGCACCAGATTACATTCCCACTAACAGGTATGAGGGTTCCTTTTTCTTGACACCCTTGCCAATACTTGCTTCTGTTCAAGACGGTCCTTTAAAAGGGAAAACTTACAAAAATGAAAAAGAAATTCTGGCTTGAAGTGGATAATTTTTTTTATAATATATATTTTTATTGTTATTTATGTCTTTTACATTTTGCATTCCCCTTGGGTAGCCCACCACCAATTCACCCGTGATCCATCTCCATGGTCCCTTGTGTTCTTTTCTATTCCATTTTGTGCCCTTTCCCTTCCCTCCCTCCGGCTCCTTCCTCCCCCCCTCCCCCCCACTGATTGTCTCTCTCCCA
>PVIJ01016277.1:0-33245 GCA_004024925.1 Scalopus aquaticus
GGCGGCGAGAGGGTTCACCAGAGACAGAGCGGAGAGCAGAACAGGCAGATCAGAAATACACTGCTGAGGGGAGCAGCGGGCAAGGCAGGAGAGGTCCGCCACGCCATGTGGGATTCTCCCCGGCCGGGCGTCGAACTCGCTTCACCGCTGCCGACAGCTCCACAGCGCAGCGCTTAACCGCTGCGCCACCGGGGAGGCCTCAAGGGCATTTCTTTGTAACATCATGCATCATAGAAAGAATTGCCTAACTGGAACTTTCCAATTTCATTTTCCCCTTTTGTTTGGCAATACACCAAGAAAGAGACCCAAAATGATTTACAGTATTCCTTTTGGCAAAGCTCAAAGAACCCTCAAATGTCCCTGTATTTTGATTGCAACTGCATTCATTCCATTATGATAATAGAGGGTGTTTGTTATCATGACTGCTAGATCTAGTGCTTTGCCCCCCCACCGTTTTTACAGAGCAAATGGAATTACAGCTATTTGTACTTCTCAGTGGACACAGCACAGAGTGTGTCCTGTGAAAAAGATAAATCAGTTTCAACAAAGTAGGAAAACAGTATTATCTTATGAAGATAACAGAGATGGCATGAGATGCATGTCCCATCTGAGGGTCTAGACCTTTCTCATTGGGGCAGGATCCCTGCCCAAGCATGGGATAAGGAGCTCCTCCTGGCACACTGGAGCCTCCAGGTCCCCAGGTTTATAAGTATCCTGAGGACTTATAGTAGGGGTCCAACAGGATAGTTAGACAGCAGCAGTTCTTGTGGCACTGCTGAGGATCACCCCTGCTAGTCTGTGAGCTAGCAAGGCACAGGGACAGATGGTGCCCAGGTTTACCCTGTCTGCAGCTCAGAGGTGGAAATGATGAAGGTTTCCAGATGTGTGAAGCGTGGGTGGTCAGTGATGAAGATACCATCCAAGGGTGCTCCTAGGCTCACAAGAAGGACCCACGCAATCAATTCCCTAACTCCCTTCTCACTCCCTTGCGAGCCTCCCTCCCCCTGATCTGACCATTCCCTCATGCTCAGGTCCCAGATAACCTGGTATGATTCTCTTACTCAGAACTAAGGCCCTCTCTTCCCTAGTCTCTGTGAGTTCCTGTTGCACACTGTTTTACTACCTTTCTGAATAGCTGAATTCTCCTCTTTTTTTTCACAATAGACTTTGATTTGTCCATCTAAACCACAGTCCAATCATTACCAACTAAAGCCAATCTGGACTCCTTTTCCACAGGGACTGGGAAAGTTCCATCTTCAAAACCCTTTGTAAAATTTCAAATGGACCCAGAGCCTAATCCTACAGCAGTGCCAACTCAAAAAGGTTGATAGCTCACACTCAAAACAAAATTCCATGATCTCAAACCTCCCTGGAATGTTCTTCAGAAGAACACTTAAGTTTGCCTCAAAGCAATCCACAAAAATAACATGTGTACTTTCGTTTTGTAAAAAAAATCTCTAACTTTGTAACGACAATATGTCTAAATCGAACAGTGATCTTTAATTTACATAATTTTAAACATCTTAAAAGACCCATTTCAAGAACTAAATAGGAAGTGGATGTGTTAAGTTCCCTTCCAAACACAATTTTTATTTTTTAATGTTTTTAAATGTTATTTTTATTTATGTCTTTTACATTACTGTACATTCCCTGTATGTTTCCCACCACCAGTTCCCTGTGAACTATCACAACAGTCCCCTGTGCTTCCCTATCCCCCATTCTGAGCCCCAATCCTCCATCCTCTCTCACTGATTGTTGCTCTTGTATTTGGTTCCCCTATATTCCTGTTATAAGTGAGATCATTTGATATTTTTCTTTTTCCTTTCGGCTTATTTCGCTGAGCATGATCCCTTCTAGTTCCATTCATGTTGCTACTAATTGCATGTGTTTATCTTTTTTGAATGCTGAATAGTAGTCCATTGTGTATATGTACCACATCTTCTTGATCCAGTCATCTATTTTTGGGCATCTGGGTTGTTTCCATACCTTCGCTAGTGTAAATAGTGCTGCAATAAACATCCGGGTGCATGTAACCTTTTGGATTAGTGTTTTTGTGTCCTTTGGGTAGATTCCCAAAAGTGATATTGCTGGGTCGTATGGAAGCTCCACTTTTATCAGTTTGAGGAAACACCATATGGCTTTCCATAGTGGTTGGACCAGTTTGCATTCCCACCAGCAGAATAGAAGAGTTCCTTTTTCTCCACATCCTTGCCAGCATTTGTTGTTGCCTGTTTTGTTAATGTGCGCCATTCTCACTGGTGTGAGGTGGTATCTTATTGTGGTTTTGTTCTGCATTTCCCTGATTATAAGTGATGTTGAACATTTTTTCATATAGCTGTTAGCCATTTGCTTTTCTTCTTTGGAGAAATGTCTTTTTAGCTCTTCTGCTCATTTTTTGACTGGGTTGTTGACTTTGTTTTTGTTGAGTTGTGTGAGCTCCTTGTAGATTTTAGTTATCAGTCCTTTATTGGTTGTACTGTGTGCAAAGATTTTCTCCCAGTTAGTAGGGTGTCTGTTTGCTTTGATTATTGTCTCTTTTGCTGTACAGAAGCTTTTTAATTTGATGTAGTCCCATCTGTTTATCTTTTCCTTGACTTCCTTCACTTTTTGGAATGTGTCTTTAAAGATTTTACTGAGATGTATGTCATATAAAGTTTTGCCTATATTTTCTTCTATAAATTTTATGGTTTCAGGTCTTACATTAGGTCTTTTATGCAGTTTGAGTTGTTTTTGTGCACGGTGTGAGGTAGTAGTGTAGCTTCATTTTTTTGCATGTAGCAGTCCAGTTTTCCCAGCACCATTTATTGAACAAGCTAAACTTGTTCCATTGCATATTCTTTGCTCCTTTGTCAAAGATTAGTTGTCCATAGATATGTGGATTTATTTCTGAGTTTTCTATTTGATTCCATTGGTCTATGCATCCGTTTTTGTTCCAGTACCATGTTGTTTTAATTATGGCTTTGTAGTACAGTTTGAAATCTGGGCATGTAATTTCTCCCTTTTCTTTCTTTTTATTCAGGAAAGCTTTGGCTATTCAAGGTTTTTTGTGGTTCCATATCAATTTCATCAATATTTGTTCTATTTCTTTGAAGAATGTCATTGAGATATTTATCAGAATAGCATTGAATCTGTAAATTGCTTTTGGTAGTATGGCCATTTTGATAATGTTAATTCTTCCAATCCACGAACAGGGGATATCTTTCCATTTTTTGTGTCCTCCTCTTTTCTCTTAATAGGGTTTTATAGTTTTCTTTGTATAAGTCCTTTACCTCTTTTGTTAGGTTTATTCCAAGGTATTTGATTTTTTTGGTTTCAATTTTGAAGGGGTTGATTCTCTTGATTTCTTCTTCTTCTGACTGAGTGTTTGTATATAGGAAGGCTACTGATTTTTGTGCATTGATTTTGTATTCTGCTACTTTACTGAATTGGTCTATAATTTTGAGTAGTTTTTCTATGGAGTTTTTAGGATTCTCTATGTATATTATCATATCATCTGCAAAAAGTGATAATTTAATTTCTTCTTTCCATATTTGTATTCCTTGTACGTCTTTCTCTTGTCTTATTGCTCTGGCTAGGACTTCCGGTATTATATTGAAAAGCAATGGCGAGAGTGGACATTCTTGCCTTGTTCCTGATCTTAGGGGAAAGGTTTTCACCTTCTCACCATTGAGGATAATATTGGCAGTTGGTTTGTCAGATATGGTTTTTATTATATTGAGGTATGTTCCTTCTATCCCAAGGATTTCAGGACCTTTATCATAAATGGATGTTGCACTTTGTCGAATGCTTTCTCAGCAGCTATTGATATGATCATATGGCTTTTATTTTTCTTTTTGTTGATGTGTTGGATTACAATGATTGATTTTCAGATGTTGAACCATCCTTGTGTCCCTGGAATAAATCCCATTTGGTCGTGGTGTACTACCTTTTGGATGCATTGTTGGATCCTGTTGGCTAATATTTTATTGAATATTTTTGCATCAGTGTTCATTGGAGAGATTGGTCTGTAGTTTTCTTTTCTTGTGTTGTCTGTTTGGTTTTGGTATTAGTGTAATATTAGCTTCATAGAATGTGCCAAACACAATTTTTAGGCTCATTCAAGCACATGGAGCTATCAATGCCTGAAATTTCTATGTGACGATGTTGTAATAAATTTTATATGGAAACATAACTATGCTTAATAATTGCTGAACACACATTGTATCCCTCTTACCTATTATTTAATTCTCACATCACTAAGTGAAATAGTTTCTATCAATATCTCTTTCACTGGTGAGGAAACAGAAAGGATGACTTTAAAAAGAATGCAAACTAAAAAGTATAATTTCAGGGTTATAAATATAAGCATATTTAAGTTAATTTGCCTTCTGGAAAACTTATACTGACTCATGTATAAATCCAACAGACAACACTACCGTTCTTTCAATCACACTCACCGAAACATCAAGGATTATCTTTTAAAATATCTAATCATTTGATGGGGGGAAAGTGGTGTTTTATTGTGGTTATTTTCACTGTCTTTATTTGAAATTCCATTGTCTAATGTTTTAACTTTGTAGCCCCGAAAATTGTGGGTTAGTAAACATAGCATAAATCCCAAATAAATAGATAAAATGTTTCCTTATTTTACCTGGAACCAGTGTTAACTATTTTATTTTTAAAAGGAAAGTATAACTTAGAAAACAGAGAAGCTGTATTTCTATATTTCTATAGTTTGTTCCAGAAATAGAAACAACCTCTTTACTCAGAGGAAACACAAAGAAGTTTGTTCTGTTCTTCTCTTCAACTTCTAGAAAGTCAGCACCAGCATCGGCATCATCCAAAATCTGAGAGGGACAGGTCCATGTGAAAAGAAGCCTGTCGCCACATATATGCCAAAACTAGGTTGAGCCCCACTCTGCTTTTTCTCCTTTTCTTGTATAAATAAGCTCTTCACTGGCAACAATCACATTATGGTGTGTCCACATGCTGAGAATTTTTGTAACTTAATAAATATGTGGTTATAAAATAAGCAAATCCCAATACCTATGCTCAAGGGTAAGGAAGTGAGTCAAACAGAGGAGCTTGCTCCTGTTGCAATGCCTTTCACCAAAAGGGTTGCATCAAACAGGATGATGGGTGTTAAAAGGGTAGAGACCACAAACCGTCTGTCACCACTGCCATGCTCATTGAAACTGCCTTGTTGCTTCTCTCTCATCCTTTTGTGGTAAATAGTTTCTGACACCTTGCAAGAAGGCAGTGCTTTCTGGAAAGAGGACACCTCTAACTAAAATGTACAATCATGCAACAGTTAAAAAAAAATCAGATTACCAGCTATTTTTAAGTACATTTGAATTCTCAAGTGCCATGATTCCATGAAAAACCATTATTTTCTCTTCCGCTCTAACCAGAATAGCTAAAAGAAATTGAAAGGCAGCAAGTGAGACAGTATACCCACAAAAGAACTGCTTCCCTAATAAAGTATTTAAATAAAAAAAAAGAACTGCCTTCCTACTTTGACTATTTTGTGTTAAAACAGAGATTCTGCTAAATACCATTACAAGGTGAGTGTCCTTCAAAAAGCTTTATCTTCCAATGATTCTAGGGAAACAGAAACAATGTTCAGATAAAAGATAATGAAAATATTCATTTTCTTTAGCTGCTTTAACAAGTTACCACAAATCAGTGACCTAAAACAAATTCTGGAGATCTGAAGTGTGAAAATGGGTTAAAGTCAAGTTGTCAGCAACACTGTGTTTCTTTTGGAGGCTCTAGGGGAACAGCTATCTTCTTGCCCTTTCCAATTTCCAAAAGCTACCACATTTCTTGGCCCATGACCTTATTCCTCTACCTTCAAATCTAGTAGAATCAGTCAGGCTGTCTTTCTCAAATTGCTTGCGATCTCTCTAATTTTGCTCCTCTCGCCCTTTTATAAAAACACTTGTGATTACAATAGACCCACCCACATAATCCAGGCTACCTTTCATCTCAAGATCAGCTGATTATCAACCTCAACTCTACCCGCAACCTTAATTCCCCCCTTATCGTGTAACATAACAGTCACAGGTTTCAGGGATCAGGACATGGGCATCTCTGCGGGACAATCATTCTACCCAACACAAGACTTCAGTTTTGTGTCTTTAATCCCTTCAAAGTAGGATATTTACAAAGTAAGAAATTGAGGGCCTTTTTAAAAAAAAAAAAAAACTGAGGTTTTAAGAATTTAAGTAATTTTCTCAAAGCTAATTCTGCTAGTGAGAGACAGAACTAGAACATGATTCCTATCTGCCTATTTTGGAAGCCTGGGCTTATCCGCCACATCATGGTTTCACCCAGGAGGCCCTTCTACTGAATCACTAAGCCAAATGGAACCTTAAGACTGCTCCGAAGGAACCTTAGAGGAAATTAACTTTTCTTTGTAAATTTCAAGGAATTCTGATGACACGACCACTGTATGATTCAGACATTTGCTAACTCTTTCAAGTTTGGGGGATTATCAACAACAACAACAACAACAAAAAAAAAACCCAGGAATTTGAACTAGATGGTGTCTAGCAAACCTTGCTGCCCTAAAATTTTAAGGCTATAATTCAATGGGTGAACGCACTCTGCTCAGAACAGTGCCACTCAGTGCATGGCTGTGGCTCACGATCTGTACACAAAGTTTTCTTGCATACCTGTTATAGACTATTCAGGCTGCTATAACAAAATACACTGACTGGGTAGCTTATAAACAACAGAAATGTATTGCTCACAATTCTGGAGGCTGGAAAGTCCAAGATAAAGGTGCCAGCATGCTCACCTCTGACCAGTCATAGCCAGTGTGTCTTGCTGGGATGGAAGGGCACATGGTGGAAGGGCTAGGGATAGTTTTGGAGTCTCCTTTATAAAGGCACCAATCCCATTCCTGAGAGCCTCACCCTGATGACTTAAGCAACTTCCAAAGACCCTACTTCTTAATACTATCATCTTTGGGGGTTCGAATTTTAACATATTAGGTATGTGTGTTGGGGGGAAGAGACAGAATACATTCAGCCTACAGCATTGTCCATGACAAGATAAGCAATTTTAGTCAAAATGTTAGCCACCTACACCAGTAAGCAGACTGATTAGTACCAATGTCTTTTATTTATTTATTTATTTTTTGGAAGCAAGACTTTCACAATGAAGGAAGCAGAGTATTGATTTACTTTCTGGCACAATCTTCCCATCTCCTTGCAGAGAATTAAAAATAGTTCCTGATCAGATTCTGAGTAGCAGTGATGTAGGAAAGTTCCAAAATTCAGATTTTTTGACAGAAAAATTTGGAACATGACAAAATTTTTGCATGTGATAGGAGAGGAACTATATCCAATAACTTTCAATAAAAATATATAAATGAGAAAAATATCTTTCATATGAACAGTAGATTTTATCCTTGTCCTTCATTAGCCTCTCCCCCATTCTATGTTATTCTAGATCTACTAGATGTCATTTTTAACCTCTTACTTAGTCCTCTACATCTTTGAATGTCTCATTTACATTTCAATCTATTTATTGACACGATTTCCTTATATTTATCTTCCAGTTTTTCAGCTATTTGTAATATTCTATTTATAATATACACTGAGTTTTTGTTTTCATGACTTTTATTTCTAGAAATTCTATTTGATTCTTCCATTATCATTCACAGTATCTATGCTTTCACTATGATTTCTAAGCTCATTAAAATATTTAGTCATTACACATATACTCATTTTACAGTTTCTTTCACCTTACCTTGCCATTTCAAATTCTCAGCATGACAATCTCCTATTCACTATATATGTTAGCTCCCTTTCATGATGAATGATTTCCTATTTTGGCTGGAATATTTTTTATTGTACTCCTCTTTAATAGGGATCATTTTTATCATGGCCCTGAGTTATGAAAATCTTGAATTTATTTTGGCCAGGACTCCACAGCTTGAATGACTCTGGATATGTTTGCATATTCATTTTTGGACTGAGTTTCACAAGCATACAAATAGGACACATTCAGACTTCATGCCAATTTGTGGTACATACTCAGGGTGTGTATTTTTCAGGGTGTCCTTTTCCCCATGCACCCACAGATATGGTTGATTTGCTCATAGCTTACTCAAGCAAATGGACCACATTTTTCTACTATGTATTGGACTTTCCCCTCCATCCCTGGTTTCACTGTCTTAAGGTAAAAAACCAGATTCAATTCTGTTTGGGGCTTTAAAAGTTGTTATTTCATGAAATTTCTCACTTGAATTAGCATTTTATTCATAGTTCAGGGTTTTGTTAAAACCATATATTTTCTTAACTCATAATTCACCATCTGAGTTTGGTGCCTAAGAAATATCATACGGAAACTTAGAATAATAGTGGCATTCCTGTGGGTTTATGTGTTAACTTGACTAAGTTGAACTATATGTTCCAGAATTCTCTTGCCAGTGTTTCTAGTTAGGGTTGGCCACAAGAGAAATCTGCATGCAGTACCAGCCATGGTTGCTCTTTGAAGATTGGTTGAGTTCAGACCCTATTGTACCTGTTGCAGTTCAGGCACATTTTCTTGGATCTATTGACTCACCTCCCTTCTGAGGGGCAGCAGTGGGTCCCACAGCTCCCCCAGCTCCCACTGGGTCTCTTCCTTTGACTTCTCTGCATCCTGGACTAGGAATGAGTGCAGCAGGCCCACAGCCGGAGTACCTTCTCTGCAAGTCATCCACAGCAGCAATGCTGGGGAGCTGGAGCTGGGGAGCAAGGCACAAATATTGCACATTCACAAAATCTGGATTGCTGAATGTCAGATAGTGAAAGAATCTGGGCTAGAAGTAGCACAGTGCTCACCCTCTTGCCTGAGGGAATGAGGACAGAAGTTTCCAGAACCAAAAAGAGGAAAGAACTAGTCTGTTTTGGCTTGGTCAACTTAAGGGAGCCACAGAGGAAAAAAACAGGAGGAAGAGATATACTGACCTCATTCTCCTTCTTCTCTCAGGTCTTCTTTCAGCGTTTCTTTTTATCCAAACCCACAAACCCACATAAAGGTCAGAAGGTAACGGAACCACACGCACACAGCTTATAGCTAGACCTCCAGACAGCAGGATGGAGAAGTGTAGGGAGTGGATTTGGAGGAGCAAATATAATAGACTTGGCCCAGGCTCTAACTTCTATTGTCATTTGTCATCATATTATTAAATGCAACAAAGCTCTTAGTTCAATAACGTCACACTCTATCCAGAACTACTTCACTTCAGAAATCAGAGGCTACAGGTTTTATGTAGTCAATAAAAATAGCATTTCTCACTCCTTAGTGGACAGATTTCTGGTCTCTGTCTTTGTCTCTGTCTCTCTCACACAGACAGACACAACACATACACACACATACACACACACACACACAAAAAAAAAAAAACAAACACACGGGCGGGGGAGGGGCTTTCTTTCGTTGGTACTGCTGTTAACACATTTGATATCTTTCTTCCTTCCAGAAAAATGGTGTTTCTGTCCTAATCTAGATCCATAGAGGATATACCTGGAGTTGTTTTTCCTATCACTCTATTGGTTTTGTAAATCACACTCAGCACCCCAAATTCAACTTCTTGTGGCCAGACCATGGACGTGGGCTAAGCTCTGTGGACTTTCAACTAGATTTGAAAACATTTTAAAGAAAAAATTTTTCTAGCCTGTAAAATAGTGCCCTCTTGTGGGAAGATCAGACACCTCATATAACCATAGTGCCTCAAGGAAATTACGAAATCAGAATAAAATAATAATAAACATTAGATAATAATAAACATTTAATTGAACACTTAATGTCAAATGCTGACCTACAAACTTTACAAGTATTACCCCCTTTTGCCCTTTAGCACTCCTATGTTGATGGGTGGTTTTATAGCTACTGCTTCAGAACCAAAGAAAGAGAGGAACCCAAGGCTTAGAGTAACTTGTCCTCATGCTCACAGATCTCAGACTCAAGCAGTGGAATTCTTACTGAGCTACATTCAGAGATCAACATTATGCTTCATCATCAGAACAAAATATCTTTAAATGGTTATTAAAATGGAAAACCTAGAGATCACCTAGCCAGTATTTTCCCAAATGTACTATCTAGAAGCAACTCACATAAGGAGAATAAAGTTATGGGACTGTGTTGGTGAGGGTAGGGAGGTGAAGTTTTCATGATCAACATGCTTGAGAAACACCGGGTTAAAGAAAGCTTGCAAATATTCTTCATTCATGGCTTGAGAGAATTAATATTGTTAATATAGCCATCCTACCAAAAGCAATATAGAGATTCAGTGCAATCCCTCTCAAAATCCCAGTGGCACACTTCAAGGAAATAGAACCAACATTACTGAAAGAATTACAAAATATCCTGAATAGCCAAAGCAAGATTGAGGGAAAAAAAGAAGAAAAAAAATGGAGGTATCATCCTCCTGGATTTCAAACTATACTACAAAGTGATAGCAATCAAAATGATATGGTACTGGAATAAAAACAGACACAGAGATCAATGGCATAAAATTGAGAGCCCAGAAATGAACATACAGGGATAGTCAATTTATTACAAAAGAGCCAAGAGCAAACAACAGAAAGGAAAGTGTTTTTAACAAATGCTGTTAGGAAAACTGGACAACCACATGCAAAAGAATAAGCTAGATCACTAACACCATTCAAAAAAAATAATTTAAATGAGTTAAAGACTTGTATTTAAGATCTAAAACCATAAAAATAACACAGAGGAAAACACAGGAAATACACTCCATTATACAAGCCTTAGAAATGTCCTTGGAGACCAACAGCAAGAGAAATAAAAGCAAATAAGCAAATGGGACTATTTCAAAGCACAAAGCTCCTCCACAGTGAGAAGCTCATCACCAAAACGAAAAGATAATTACTGAATGGGAGAAAATATTTGTGCATCATACATCTGAAAAAGAGCTAATACCCAAGATATAAAGAAGGGACAAGCTCAACAACAAATAAACCAACAAACCAATCAAAAAATGGGCAGTTCTGACAGACATTTCTTCAAAGAAGACATCAGGTGGCCAACAGGCACACGAAAAAAAGTTCATAATCATTTACTATTAGAAAAATGCAAGTCAAAATCACAATGAGAAAGCACCTCACACCAGTGAAAATGGCTTACTTCAAGACCAGAAACAACAAACGTTGGTGAAGATGTAGAGAAAAAACAACCGTTGTTGGTGGGAATGTAAATTAGTGCAACCACTGAAAAACAGTGTGGCGGTTTCTCCAAAATTAAAACTTATGATCCACCAATTTCACTTTTAGGTACCTATACAAAGAATATGATCACCTATTGAGGCTGATTTGAATGTGAAAATTGGATCAGGGTGTAAATGTTATGGTGTCAGATAAGAACCTATACTGTGCTTTCTGAGTGTTTGAGAAGAATTTGAATCGTGAAATTAAGAACCCATAGAAGTGTAGGTTGGACTAGGTCCTACCCAGTCTCACATATCCTTGGTGGACAGTCATTCTGGAAGCAGGGATACATCTTATTCCTCTCTGAGTCCACTCCAACTTTGGGTTTCAACCACCCATAATCTACTGTGGGAAAATAAGGAAGTAGCCAGGTACTCCTGGTTTCCAGCAACTGAGCACTTGGTTCAGAAGCTGCGACAAGCAGTTGGTTCAAAAGCTCTATACTATGCAGCCCCCACTTGCCTATAGAAACAGCCATTAGAACCCCTCCATCAAAACAATAGAGGCACTGCAGGTTTATCAGGAAGTATGGTGCTTTGTAATGACTGGAAAGAAAAAAAAACAACAAAACTCTTCCTTTTACAAAAGGCTACAAGTTGCCCTTAAAGGGAAATGATAGGTTTAAAGCACAATCTGATTAAACCACTTTCCCAAAGGGTAATCGTCTAGATAATGATAATGGCTTATTAGCGGCTTCTCCCCTCAAAGTCAACAGGGTGAAATGCTGAAATACTGTTGATTTCAGTCACCTACATGTCCAGGCTTCCTTGCTTGAGGCTTGTAATGCAGAGAGCTCAGAGCAATGCTGCCACCTGCTGTACAGATGGATTTCTCTTTTTCTCTTCTCTTTTTTTTTTTTTTTTTTTTTTTTTTTTTTACGACTCAAAAAATTTTTCATTATGATTTTTTCACATCAGGGACTGAAACCAAGTAAAATAGCAGGTCAGGTCAGGTTGGGTTTGGAGGGTGTTTTGATGTTCTGGTTTTGATGTTCCTATTTCAATTGCTTTAGAAAAATGTATGTCAGTCATAGCTTGAACTGAGTCACAGAGGCCTTTTGGAGAGAGTGGGGTTTAGAGTGGGGGGAATCTGTGGATTCACAACTGGAAGAAATGAAAACCTTGAATTATTCTTTTCTTTTTCTCTTCTAAATAAACATTCGCTGTGGACTATAAGGAAACCAAATAGGAGAGAGACACACAGTGGGTGAGGCGGGGAGAAGGAGGGGAGGATAAGGGCACAAAAAGGAGTAGAAAAGAACACAAGGGACCATGGAGATGGATCACGGTGAATTGGTGGTGGGCTACCCAAGGGGAATACAAAATGTAAAAAACATAAATAACAATAAATATATATACAAAAAAAATAAAATAAACATTCGCTGTGACAGAAATTGACCATGGGGGTGAAGGGAGGGAAAGATACAAATTACAGCCAATCAACCAGTCTCCTCACATGCTGAGTTGATGCCTAGTTGTGATCATGGCCAAAGACATAATGTTGTTTGCTGCATTTCTTTAGTGTATAGGCATGTTCTGAAGTCTTGATCACCCTGTTGCCTGTAAAACAGACCATCAATTTCTCTCAGTCTTCACTGCTGTTATTGCTGTTTCAGGCACACTTGCACTTGGAATCTTCTCCGATAGTTTGCCTATTCTTCATTTCTACCCAGAGCACTCCCTTCTCCAGGGCGATCACTTTCAAATGGAAAGGAGAGCACACTAATCCCTTCACATAACCCTCCAGCATGTCCCCATTGTGTACAGAGCAAAATCCAGACTCTTTACCAAGACCTCAGCAATCTGATTTTATCCAGTTCCTGCTTACTCTCTATTCTCTCCCTGGGTTGCTCCAGCTAGGATCATTTGAACAGAGCAGGCTCCTATGCCCCTTGGGCCTTTTGTATTTGCCATTGTTTCTGTCCAAGATGCTCTGATCCTAATTCTGACTGTGTGTCTTCTGTTTGTTACATAAGGCTCAGTATCAATGTCACTTTCCCTTTTTACTAGACAGTACACGCTTTGGTGCCATTGTCACAGAAAAAGTTATAGTAGAAAGAATTACTGGTTGAAATCCTCCCCTATCCCTCATAGTAGCTCTGAGGTTGCTTAGCACAGGACTCAGAGAACACATTAACCTATTAGCATAAATTAGTATAGGTAGGCTGGCCGAGGGAATACTTTTAATTGGGGGATTTGGTGTCTATCAATGTGGGGCTGAGTTACTCAGAACAAGAAGGCCTAGTTGGAGCCCCAGAGAACCTCATCAAAGCAACTGGGATAAACCAAACACACACACACACACACACACACACACACACACACACACACACACACACACTCCCTTACAGTTATCCACAACAAGGAACTTTAATGCCATCACAAACCCATGGTCATAAAAACAAATACTTCCAGGTAACTCTCAGCATTCTCCTCTCAGGCTCTAAGTCAGAAAGGGGTCTTAGGCATGAAAACCACAAATACATGGCATTTCACAAATTGTAAATCACCTTCCTAATGTCCTCATTAGAGCAGTCCCTATATGTTGGGTCTTTTGAGTTATTTCCAATTCTGAATAATATGGAGAGTGGAATTTCTGGGCCATATGGTAAGTGAATGTTTAATTTTGTAAGAAACTGCCAAACAGTTTACCAAAGTGACTGTGCCAGTTTACAGTTCTACCAGCGATCCATGAGGCTTTCTGTTGTGTCATTATACCAACATTTGGTGCAGTCAGTCTTTCAAGTTGCAGACATTTTACTTGAGGTCTCAGAAACCATGACAAGTAGGATATGGTCCCTGTCTGGTGTGTTGTGTCTGCAAAAATATCAGAGCCACTGTATTTTCAGTGTCTCTGGCCCACTTATCACTCTCCTATGTCTTCTTCCAAAGTCAAATGCTGCCATATCGTGAGTTTGCATTGGGGACTTCAAAGCTCTGCCAGGGTGTTTTCTCCCACTGAGAGCCATCCTCAGGGGTCTGGGGCTGCAGCATAAGGCACATTAAAAAAGGGAGGGACGCTGTAAATCAACAATTCAGGAAAAGGTTCCATTTGCATAGCTGACGTATAAATTCTGTCTCTTATTGACCCACCAGGAGAGAAAGCAGATAGTGGCAATGACCTCCTCCTCTTCTCTCCAGGCCTGCAATGGAGAGCTCATACCTCCCCAGGACATCAGATGTCAGGATCTGCTGCCAGATTCTTGCCCCCATATTGGGACAGAGGTAAAGTCTGCCCCTCAGTTCCCAATGGTCAAGGTGTGGCTGGGGACATGATGAACAGAAGGATCTTTCCTGATGGATGATGACTAAAGCCTTCTGCATCTGTTCTGAAGCAGTTGAGTCGGGAGCTCCTGACAAGCCATCAGGATCCCAGCATGACCTCAGGGGACTGAACTGTCCTGCGGGGAGGTGGGGCAAGCAGACAGGAACAGGAGGGACAGGTCCCACTGCAACCACTGTGACCAAAGAGCCAAGGGGACACAAGGAGACATCACCTCAGAGGTGACCCACTCCACATCCTTGTACCATCAGCCCTGAGAAGATCCTTGTGGCCACCCAACCTCACTGGCCCCGCCCCCACTTGTGCCTCCTGGAGGGCGGCACAATTGCCGTTTCTCCCCATCCCTCCCTCCATCCCTCTGCCCTTCTCTCCACACCATAGTCTCTACGCCATCACTCTGTGCCGCTCCTCTGAGGGGCTCTGCTGCGCAGGAGCCACCTGCGGCTGTTATGAATAGAGCTGCTACTGATGTTGTTGTAAAAGTATCTGTTCAAGGTCCTGCTTTCAGTTCTTTGGGATATATAGGTGTTACAGGACAACCCCAAAAGGAAATGGAATGGCCTGGGTGTCTTTACCTGCAGACTTAAAAAAACAAAACCTCCGAATAAGCACCAAGTGCAGGCACTCATAGAAAAGGTTAATGAAAGGTTTATTTACAAGTGAAATGAAGAGAGGGGAGGGAGGGGAGGAGAGGGGGGAGAGAGAAATTGGTCAATGTGTCTTACCGCTTATGCTGCTGAGCTGGGACACCAGCGCACGCTGAAGGCAGGCGAAAACAACATAGGCCAGGTCACAGGTATTTGGGTTTTATACCAAGCCTTTTTATGGCTGCTTAACTCCACCCTTAGCTCCCAGCAATCCCCCCTTCAGGAAGCCAGGAGTGATAACAGTTTAAAGGCATGATGGGATTTATAGTCCCTGGTACCTGGGATCTCCTTGGCAGGGAGGTGCAGGTGGAGTCCATAAAATGTCAGTGGGCGGGGCCTCCCTGGTGGCGCACCTGGTTGGGCGCAGCACTATGAGCCTGTCCAGAGCCACTGCAGCACGAGTTCGAGTTCGTTCCCCCGCCAGGGAGATTCCCACATGGTGCAGCAGACCTCTCCTATCTGGCCCGCTGCTCCACTCAGCAGTGTATTTCGGTTCATCTGCCTGTTCTGCTCCCCACTCTGTCTCTAGTGAATCCTCTCACCACCCTGCACCTCTGGCCTACTCCCTGGCTCCTGTATCCACAAATAAATAAATAAATCTTTAAAATAAAATAAAATGTCTGTGGTTGGAGTTCACTAAGGACATACCTAGGAAAGGAATGGCCTGATTATATGGTAATTCTATGTTTAACATTTTTTTTTCTTTTTCCGCGGAGGGTATGCCATTTTCCATTCCCAAAAGCAATCACAGTGTTCCAAATTCTCCACGTCTATCACATCTCTTGTAATTTTTTCATTATTATTACCAATTCCGATGTTTTGATGATTTTACCCCATTCTTCAAATAGTTTTAGAATTTTAGCTCTTACATGTAAGTTTTCAATTGATTTTTGGTTAATCTTTATTATATAATATAAGGTCAGAGTCCAGATTAATTCACTGTATGGGGCATATTCAGTTTTCTAAACACTATTCATTGATAAAACAGTTCTTTCCCCACTGAATGCTCTTTTCATCCTTATTGAAAGTCAACTGACTATATATGAAAGGATTATTCTGGGTTCTCCATTTTATTATTTGGTCTATACATCTGTTCTTATGACAATACCTGGTGTTTGTTTTTTTTTAATATCAGAAACTGTGAGTACTCCAACTTCATTAATTTCAAGATTGCTTTGGTTATTCCATTCAATCTTATGATGGGTTTTTCTACTTCTGTAAAAAAAAAAAAAAAAAGACAGTCACTGATACTTTACTGGGGATTGTCTTCCGTGAATACATGATATTTCCCATTTACTTATATCTTGTTAAATTTAATTCAGGAAGCCTTTGTAGTTTTCAGGATATAAGTAATCTCTTAGGTTAAATTTATTCCAAATCATTTATTCATTTGGATATTATTGTAAATGGAATTAATTTCTTAATTTCTTTTTCAGATTTTTTATTACTGCTGTTTAGATACTCATTGAGATACCATCTCACACCTGTAATAATGGCACACATTTAAAAAACCCTCAACAAGTGCTAGAGAAGCTGCAGAGTAAGAGGAATCCTATTAAACTCTTTGTAGAAAGGTAAAATGGTACAGTTATATTGATAGTAATCCAGATTAACCTTAAAAACCTACAAATAGAAATATATAAACCTGCAATACCACTCTTGGGTATCTATCCAAAGAATATGAAACTATGAATGAAAAAAAAAAACCCCATATGTTCTATAATGTTCACAGCAGCATTAGTTACAATAGCGAGGACATGGAAGCAATCTAAATGGCCATCAACAGATGACTGGATCAAGAGATGCGATATAGCCACACAATGGAATGCTATTCAGGCATAAGGAAAAATGAAATGCAAAATAGAAGAAGTTAGAGAGAATGATGTGTAATAAAGCAAGTCAGAATGATTTAAAAATATTGGATGTTTACACAGAAGATGACTCAATAAAATAAAATTCTTACAAAAATTGCTTATATTAATAAACATTGGGTCTGAGGCTGAAGAGGGACTGGGGTGGGAAAAAGTGACAAGAGGATATAAGGAATGGTGATTATAAAAATCAGTCTGACCATATGTGAGAAGTAGTTACTACGTAACACTATCATGTGCTCAATCAAGATTGGTATAATGCGTATGAGAACAATGAAATACCACATTTTATATATTTTTACTATTGCTGCATGTGCTCTTCTAAGAGTTTTACAGTTTCAGCTCTAGTATATTAGTGGGCATAAGGAAGATTCTTTTTTTCCATTTTATGTATTTTCATATTTTCTAAACTTTTTTTTTTACAATAGCACATGAAAAATGCTGTTTTAAAAGAGTGGACATTTGTCAGACCAAAAAAAAAAAAAAAAGAGAGAGAGAACTGAGAACATTCTAAGCAAAAGTCAGAGCACTGTTGAAAAAATAAAGGGGCAAAGGGCATGAAGTGCTCTTCAGAGTGTTCTCAGAATGGTGAATTGTAAACTTTCTACTCTTCCAGAATTTCTCAACTCTTGTGGAGTGTATGTTCTACAATGACCCAAGTTCTCCAGTTAACAGAGAGGGTACTAAGCAATAATGAGTATATTTTTGCAGGACTTAAGGAGAATTTAAGAGTTTTGTAATTTTTGGCTTAGCCCATCTTTTCTCTTCGAAGGAAAATGGCAGCTTAGCAGTGAAGACCTGTCAGAATTATCTCCTATCTATGGGTTCTCAATTTCCAAATGGTGCCTAGAATCCTGTTGTAGTGGAGTCCAGGGACATTCAAAATCACTTCTCTAAACGCCCTCATGGGTGCTGTAATCTTGAAAAAAAAATTGCATTTATAAAACTTAGTGTTATACTAAGTTTTTAAAGGCCTCTTGCAAGCTTTAAAATGTGATGATTCTATCGAAAACATACAAGGTATGTATATGACTTACAAACTTAAGCTAGATCTACATTAAAAACTTTGAAGATCCTGTTTTCATAATTTCAACTACTCTATAAAATCAAGTTTTTTTTCACAGTGTCATCCTCCTACATAACTGAATGTAGCAGCTGATAGTGTAAATGAATCAAGATCAAATACACAATTTGATTAATGTTTTCACAAAGCAGTATTTGAAACATTGAAAAATCCATTGCTATAAAACCAATGTACTGGTTGGTGAAAAGGTATCTCAATATGTAATCTTTAAGAGTCAGATAAAGCCAAACTAAGTGCTAACCCTAGAAAGCTGATTACAGAACTGAGGCTACCAGAGAGGTGAAGGAGGGGAGAGGTGAAAACAAAGTGGAAAGAGCACAGTGGGCTGTTGGTGCTGGGTCCCCTGTGGTAACAACACCTGAGTGTTGACCTAGATGTTTAAAACACAAACTATGATGTCAACCAATGTTATTGCGAGAGAAAAAAAAACTGTTAACAAAAGCAAATATGTAAGAGAGACTAATGTCTTAGAAGGAATAAAAAAAATAAAAATTTTCTTCTGATGGAAGCAGGTCAAGGTATACAGTCACAAGAGAAAATCTGTAATCTTTCAAATGTGTGGCATTTCAGCCAGAATACTGAGTTAGGCGTTTCAAATCTTGACTTTTCAGACAAACTGCTAGAAAAATGCAAAAATGCATCCATATCATGTGTTAAATATATTGACATTTTTAAGAGTTCACAGTTGTGCTATAACTTTTTTATCTAACTGAATTGCCATAACAGAAAAAACAATTAGGTAGAGAGAATTCATGAAAGCTTTTAAAATGTCTTATAAATAAAGGTATGATTAGTTAAAGCTTTTAATTTAAGCCTTGCAGCTGTTGGTGTAAGAAGCATCAAATTTCAAAAGAAGTTAGAGCATGAATAATTAGAATAAGTGAAACAGTTTCCTGAGAAGAAAATAAAAAATAAGCACATGGATTCACATTACTTTGCTTCTCATATTCGAAACATAATGCTGAAATACAAATTTCAAATATAAAATGTACTTTCAGATCATACTGTGAGGCAGTCTATATAAAAATTATGCAAAGTAAAAAACTAAGATTGTCCAGGAGTGTGGTATGTAGTATGTGTGTAGTATGTAGTATGAAATGTAGTACGTAGTATGTTTACATCATATAAAAATTGAATGATCTTTTTATTCCTTTTAAATAAAGATCAGCAGCATATCATATTCTTACATTCATATAACTTATTAAACATAATATAAATTTAATTTACTAGAAAAGAACTGTCATAATATTGACATGTAGTTTGTTTACCTTCTGTTTATATTGATCATTATTGAAGGTTATCTCCTCAAATATTAAAGATCTTCACTTAAAAGGAGACTTAATTTGTTTTTAAACAGTAACAAATAATAATAGACAATTCATTTGGGTAAGAATAGTAATATACATTTAATACTAGTAGAGTCACACGTTCTAAATGTTGCCTGTTCATTTCAAGAGATTTTTATGAGTTTGGTCAACATTAAATTCTACTGGAAACTAGTCTTAGAAGATTTTTGCTATCCATTTAAGGTAAAGTTTATTTTAGAAAGTTATGATTACATAAGCAAATCATGATTCAGGGTTTAAATGTTGGTTTTGTAAGGGTGGTTTTTTTTTTTTTTTTGGCACATTTAGGACTGTGTCCTGGAATTGGTGCCCAAACAATTTTAAGTGTGGTATGAGCTGTTTATGTCACTGAGTAAAATTAGATATGCCTGTTACTAATATGAGGGGAATGAAATATGAGATAAGGCCAAACATGTGAGAGCCTTTTCTTCTCAGCAGGGTTGGTGGAATTTAAATCGTTCACTTTCATTCTACAAGTAATGGGAAAGTTTGAAACATTTGGTCCTGGATAGCCCTCAAGCTGATTAAAGTTAGTGTGCTTTTCTAATACATCTAAGGTAAGTAATCAGCTTTTACTTGGATTTTTGCAATTATGATGTATGATTTAAGAACTCTAAAGGTACAGGTTTCTTGATATTTTCCTTCATAGGTGATGTAAAAAATGTTTAATAAATTTATCTGAAAATAATTACATATCAAGTAGCAACAAAATGTACTTGACTTCTCATTTCAACCTTTCATGAAGTTTTCCTAACCACTAATATACTATAGACTTTTGGCATAATATTGTATTTCTAATACATTTGTATTTTATTAGGCATGCAATGTATACTGTAGTTACTCTTGACAAAGTTGACTCTAAGATCACCTACTGCTATACAGTTTCAGGTTTTTGTTGTAGGCTTTAAGAAGCAGACTTAAATTAATAAGAGCTAAAGTCCAGGTTGTTTGGTAAGTTGGGAATAAGCAGAACAGGAGCAAAACACCAACTTTGTCTGCCCAACTATTCTTGGATAAGGAAGAGAAGGCAATTCTCTCCCAAAATCTGTGAAAAAAAAAATTAAATGCTGCTCAAAATATGTATTAAAAAGTAAGTATAACTAGGATAAAAAGTCAACATGTACTGAAGATGCTTTGACCTACTAAAGTTGTCAGTTGTTTGTGTTTCTTAGGTTAACATGGGGCAGTCAGAAAACAAGTTTTTAAAAGAAGGCGTAGAGAAGAGGCAATAAGGGAAAATACAACCAACTAGCTAAAAGATTTGCCAGCAGCATGAAGTAACTCAGTGGTACAAAATGTACTGTTTATTTTTTGCATATTTTCTTGGAAAATTTTGTAGAGCTAGACACAAAGAAGTGTACAAGTTCCTTACTTTTATAGGTTTTTCTATGGCTTTCTTTTGAAGCAAAATGCAAAGTAATTTTTCAATACATTTCAGTACTGACTTTCATTTCACTGCAGAACAGAGGCTACCAGGATGGGACAGTAAGGAGTGGGGAATTAAGGGGGAAGGGAGCCCACTGGACTATGGTGAGGATTACTGGGGCTTTGGTGGTGGTCATGGTGTGATAACTTAGATTTGCAGTGGTATGAACCTGTATCCCTAAAACAGATATGTTATCATTAACCAACCTTACCTCAATCAACATGCATTTAAAAAATAAATATAGACATGTATAATGAATTTCAAAAGATAGCAAATCCCAGTTACCAAGTTGCCTAAGCTGTAGTAGAAATGCTGAAAGTAAAATTGGTCCATAGTATCCTTTAAAAAGTATACTTTCTAGTAAAATTTATGTTGCTGCTCTAAATATAGATGCAATTTCTGTTAACTCTGTAATCAGAAAAAGGTAACCTGATTTGTGTGAATATAATTTGTTAATAAAGAAATGATGTATATTTATTTTAAAAAAGCATACTTTCTAGACATTAGGCTAAATTGCTATGATATTCAATATGAAAATCAAATAATAATGTAAATTATGAAGTTACTTTTGTGTATTTGTAGGATCTTTGATCTCCCTTTGTTCCTATGCTTCTTGGCTCATCTAAGCTACTCATTTCTTCTCACCAGAGCCCAGCCCTGCCATGCCTAGTGTGCTTTCCTAGCAGGAAGGAAAACTATTGTAGAGGTCTGTGTGTGACTCCAACACCTTCCCATTTCCTCAGAAGCCTCCTCGTGTTTCTTTCTGTCCTTCCTTCCACCTTTTCTTCTCAGTCTCCTCAGCATCTGACTAGCCTTTTCATCTCTGCCATTTCAGACTACAACTTCATTTTTAATTTTACATGTTATTATGTTTTAGGGAATTTTATAGGGAGATAGATACAGGAATATCTAATAATTTGTAGTTTTGCAAAAGTCTCAAGACCTCTCAAAATGTCAGAGTCCACCTGACTTCAGTATGACTGGTATGTCATGTTCCCCTGAGAGAACATGAGGCTAGGGATGTCAGGAGGGCTTATGCCCAGAGAATGTGTGCTTCAGTCTAAAGCAGCAGACCATTTGGACATTTAAAACAGAAAAGTAGCATGGACAAATTTATTCTCTAGGGAGGTCATTCTGGATGCCATGGAGAACAAAGTGGGGGCATGAAGGAAGTAGGTGGACAGAAAGCTATAAAAAGTCAAACAATAGCCTTAGCTGAAGCCTGGGAAATGGAACCAACAGGCAGCTCTCATTGCTATAAAGAGGTTACCTCAGAACCAGCCTTAGCTTTGTGGCTATTTTAACTCTGAAGATTCTCATTTCATTGTACTTGTGAGACATCTCTGAACAGCCTACTCTCAATGGAGAAGCAGTGACTACAAGAATCCCAAGTTTAAGCCACGGCGTTAAACTGTCACTTTCTACCTGTAAAGCCCTTGTGTGAAATACTTACCCTCTGCTTCAGTCTTTTCACGTGTAAAACTGGAGTTAATCATAGTATGTACCTCCTAAAGCAATAATGAATATCAATTTCATTCATCTCAGTAATTTAGAAGTGTTCCGCCTTTTTGGTAAGGACTAGCTCTACTTATCATCATCTCTTCATCCACCTCAGCACCACCATCAGTAACAAGAAAAAGTGTAACCTCTTATTCTCCTCTCCAATAAAAGAAAATAATAAGAACCTCAAAATGGTGATGAGCTTTTCTAAACTTCTTATTCTGGATCCCCTAAGAAGGCACCAGGAGGCCTATGGAGGCAGGAGATTCTAGGCTGAGGCTATTTCTGCTCTAACAGAGAACGTTCTCCACACTCAGCAATGCTGAGAGGAATGTGTACATTCCAGAACACAAATAGAAAGCCCCCCCCCCAATTAATGTCACCAATGAACTGAAAATCCCTAACAGTACCTTTCTATTTATACAGGAAAAAATAAATGATTGCATAGGTTTCCTGTGAATATTTTTCTCCATAAAACATTTTAAATCCTAATGAAAATCATTGTTAAAATATTCTAAGATGTTCATCTCCATGAAACATAGAAGTGTGCTGTCCCTATGAGAGAATGTATTTATTGAAAACGTGTAATTTTCACCTTTGAAAATCACATTAAATCATTCCAAGCCCAAAGAAATGGTGACTATAAGTATTGAAGTGAATCACAGGCCCCAAATCCTCTGAAACTTTTCAAAAAACTGTCCAAGCAATTAAAAGGAAGCTCAGCTTGGTTGACAAGTTTAAATAACTTTTCTTAAAAGTTGTTCTTAATTTTCTGTGGATTTTTGTAGAATTAGAATTTAGCTAAGTCCTATATTTAAAAAATAGGAAAACTGAGGTTTTTGAAGCAGGATTTAATAGTTGGTTTGCTGGAAATTTCAGCATCAGTTGTAAAAATCAAAAGTCTTAATGAAGTGGACAACAGGCTACCTTAGCCTCTGGTTAAACGGAGCTTTCATGTGTAATTTAATTAAACACTCTGTTACACTCTGTCTTCCTTAGTAAATAATGTGGAACTTGAGGGTTCTATTTACACAGGATAAATGGTACTGTAATACAAGATGCCCCCGCCAACACACACACACACACACACACACACACACACACGCACACACACACACCCCTGATACATTAACTGGCTCTTAAGTGGCCAAAAAGATTTGCACACTTCTCCAGAGAATTCCCCTTAATTCATCCCACTTCTTTGCCCATTCCCTTCTCCTGCCCTAAGCTGCGTCTCATTGCCTGACAGTGGCCACCAGGGAGCATTCCTGAATACCTCACTTGCACAGGAATCCTTATCTCATGCTATGCTTTTAGGACCTTGATCTAAGTCTTCCACTGCTAAAATGCTTCCTTCTGCCTTTTTGATTCTATTTAAAGCACTGTCTACATTTGTCTGCATTTCATTCAGAATCTCTTTTATAATCTTTTTATGTAGTCAGTCTCTTCAGCGACAGACTCTTTTTTTTCCTGGATCTCTTTTCTGAGACCTTGCGCCTGTCTGTCTACCTTTGACTGACCTTTCAATATCTCATTTATTGTTTTCAATATTGTTGTTTTGAAGTCATTGTCAGATAGTTTCTCTATTGCTGTCCCCTTTATATGTGTCCCAGGACTTCTGTCTTTATCACTTTGCCTTTCCATCTTGTGTCAAGATGGAAACTTCGTGTGTATGGTGTGTGTGTTACACACATACCTTCTTAGCAAACTGTTAACTTTATTGCTTTACAATAGTACAGTAAAATTATGCACTAGCTTTAAATTCAGATGCTCTGGCCACCTTTCCCAATCCAATTGCAGTCTCTTGGCATAATCTTTACAAATATTCTGGGGCTGCCACCATTACTTCAGAAAATGACCAAACTTTGAAAGAAATAAAATAAAATTACATGATGGAGAGTGATTGTGTCTGGAGAAGGAGGAGACTACACGCAGCTACTTTTTTGAGGAGACTACGTGTAGCTGCTACTGAAAACTAAGAGGGAGCCAGCACAGTGTTTCAGATGGAGAGAATGCCCAGGACAAAGGTCCTGTGTGAGAATTAACTTGGTCTATTAAAGCACAGATGCAACATGGTGACCAAAACCAAAATGGTAGTGATACCAGAGACAAGCAAAGTTAGCAAATGCATGATCTGATAGACGATAGAGGAATTTGGATGTTCTAAGTGTGGAGAAAAGTCATTGGAAAGTTGACATTTTACACATTTGGCTACTGAGCACAGAATGGCTTCCAGAGGAGAAAAAGAAGAGCTGGTTTTGCTGTAGTGCAGATGAAAGTTCACGGTGGCTTAAACCAGTGTGACGGCAATGGGCATGAAGAGAAGTACACAGATTTGGGGTTTATGTGAAGGTGGGGTTGATGAGACTTGCTGATGTGGACCTGGAAGAAAAAAAGAGAAGCAAGAATGACTTCTGAGACTTTGACTAGAGCAACTGGGTGGGTGGTGGAGGACTCTAATATAAGGAAAACTGAGGAGTTCAAAGAAATGGGTAAATAATGTCATTATGAAATCATTATACATTTGTCTTGAAAAATATAGGTTATTAGTACCAATGAGTATTTGAAATTATCATGATAAGTAGCACAATTTTATATGAGCAAAACATGAGAAATTACCTATTGTTAAATTAGAGATTTCAATAACTGTTTAATCTATGACTTACTTTAAATACTTCCAAGCCATTCCCAAAATAAATGCATGACCTTTGCCTTTAAAAAAATCCCAGAGTAGAATCTCTTTTATTCTGATTATCATTTCACTACATATATAGTCAAAAAGTTTTCCTGATCTTGTATCTTCACTTTATAATTTAAAACCATTTTTTCCTTTGCATAAGGGAAAATGAATAATTTTCTAAAATCCCTTGAGGGCAATGAAATTGTTACTAAAGCTATTAACTTAATTTGCATAAAGCAATAAATATTTATAATGCCTGTACACAAACACATTTTCTGATCTTTCTGGAAGTAGGTAACTATTTAGGAACTTTATTATAGGGCAAAAGTTAGCATGGTAGGTTTTGTGTAAAGAGCCTTTTTACTTGTAATTTAGTAGCTGAAGAAAGATGTAATTTAATTATTTGACATAAAGTTGTAAATTCAATTCTATTGTTTAAAAGCTATGTAGGTACCAACTTGATTCTTTTCCCACTGAATCTTTTAAGAACTTGGCTATTTTGTGGTGATAGTTCAATTCCAACTTTAATCCTGCAGAACTTTGACAAATTTATATATATATATTGAATTTATTTATTCACATCTGAAAATATGATCACTGGATTTCTAGAGGATTTGTCATGATTAAGATATTTTGAATGACAGATGAAGTGCCAATCTGTTTGGAACACAGTGACATGTTTCAAAGTAATATTTAATTCTAGTTTTAAAAATCATCAATTTTGGAAATGAATTATTGAGATAAAAATATATTTTGTTAGAATCACTATTGACAAACAAGTTCTCTCTCTCTCCCCCTCTCCTTGCCTCTCACCTTATCTCCCTCGGCTCCTCTCCCCTCACTCCCTACACCACCGTATGGTAGATGGTACGTGAACAGTACATTACAACCACAGATGGCACCCACATTGAGAGGCCAGAGAACCAGTCTGTCTACAAAATTGGCATTTATGGCTGGAGAAAGCGTTGCCTCTACTTATTTGTTCTTCTCTTAATCATCATCCTTCTGGTGAATTTTGCTCTCACAATTTGGATTCTGAGAGTGATGTGGTTTTTCCCAGTAAGTATTTTTTCCTGGCAAGATGTTCTTGTTTTGTTTGTTGAATCATTTTGTATTGAATCATATTGTTGAATCATTGTGTTGAATCATATTGTATTGGAAGAAGCTTGCTTTAGTGTAATTGTTGTTTCTTTTTTTTTTTTGTCTGGATCATAGTTTTCAGTAGCAAGACATACATATAAACTTTACTCTTTTTACCTTTTTATTAAATTTTACTATGAACTATAGTGTATTGTGTTTTGTTTGCTTTTACTGTAATTTTATTGTAATTTTTCTCATCAGTCATTGTCTCTACATGGTGAAGAAATTGAATTGATCTAAGTTTGAGATTTATTGAGTAATAATTGCTTAATAATCACTTAATTCATTAATTTGTAAAATTTTCCAATTCGTGTTTTCCTACTCTCACTCATTCATAAATATTTACTACTGAGATGCTACTTTCTTATTTTCCTGAAAGAACCCTTCATTTTGATATATAATAAATTCTTGTCCAGAAGTCAAGTGACAATTTAACAATAGATTTAGTAACAAAATATCAGTAGGCCTAAGGAATTTACATTTTATTTTAATATCCTTGTTTTTTAGGATAGCTGTGTGATTTTATATGCTCTGATAATATTTGGTGTAATTTTTGAGAAAATACTCATTTAATGGAGAGTGGCATAATTTTGCAAGATAGTCACAGTGAGGAAAAAATACCACAGTGAAGATCACAGGGAGCTTAATCTGTTCCCCATGTGTATTTGGAAGGTGTAATATAGACATGGGCTTTTTATAATCAGATTACTCCTTAATCTGAATTGTTTTTCATTGATGTAGTATTCTTTACTTTCTATGCTATTGTTTTTATCTTGCCATAGTTTCACAGCCAGTAGACACATTATTAGTTTTGTTGGCATAATACAATAGATAAATGTGTACTTTTCACATATGCAGAGGTGAGATACCAATTCAAAAAAAATATAGCTGGAAATGTGTTATTTAATATAAATTTAATATATTAAATATTTACCATATATATTATACATTATATTAGTAAACACATAGATGCATTTAGTCAAATTTAAGTAATGATTTCTAGTCAAAATGTGCAAAAAAATATTTTTGAAATGTCAGAATAGTATTTCTATTGTACAGCTTTACTTCATGAAAATAACACTGTTGCAGAGATGTTTTTGTGTATCATCTGTACTTTATGTCTAAATTTAAAATACTTAATTTAATACTTTGTAGAGACTAAATCAAGGTTGGAATCTTCAAATTATGAATTATGGGATCTTTCAGAAACACTGTTAACTAGATGGCCCTACAGGCCCTACATGAACCTGCAGTAAGTTAACCTCGGTGATGCAAAATGTTAAGTGAGATAATTTACTAGGAAGAAGATCTTTACAAGAGCTGGGGAGAAAGAAGCCGCTGTGTGCCCTGCAAGAGCGGAGGGCTGTCAGACTTTCACAGTCCCATTGGCACCTGTGGCTGTGAATTCGGGCAATCACCTTGTGACCCTGACACATTCAGTAAATACAAATTGATTAATAAAAATATGCATTATATTAGAAACACGTGAATTAATTTTGTTAACTATATGACTAGAAAGTGACAGTATGGCTAGTTTGCCTCCTGACAGTAATTAAAACAACTTTTAGGTATTATCAATCTTAATTTATTAAATTATGCCAGCTGGTGAGTGCATTTCATCAACTTAGGATAGGTAATCACAGAGATCAGCAATTGTTTCCTACCATCACTGCAGCTTTTCCTAGCCTGTCCTTCCTCGTGAGATGTCCTCTCTGAGCATGGTATTTTCTTCAACACTGGAAATCTGTTGTTAGTTGGTAGTGAATATTGAGAATTCTTTAATGATGCCCTTCAACAAAATAGCACTAAAGAATGCCAATGTTTATGCGATCAAAAGTCAAGATACACAAAGGCATTGTCTCGCTGAAGTAAAAAAAGAAAGCTTTAAAAAAAAAAACCCTACTGTCTCATCTTTTTTAACAGACAGGAATGGGCCACTTGAGTGTTAAAAATGATGGACTTCGCCTAGAAGGAGAATCAGAATTTCTATTCCCATTGTATGCCAAAGAAATACACTCCAGAATGGTAAGAAAATAATGAAACATCTAAATAATTTGTGTTTTAAGAATAATAATAGTTAAGCTCAGAAATCCAATATATTTCAGTGATTTCTTAATGTATACATGTGCACACATGTTTGATACACTATAAAATACTTGTTATTAAGTTGTGGAACTTATTTCTGATATTACATTCTAAACAATTATTTTCATGTGCTTCAGATTTGAATTGGTGGTCTCACCAATTTAGACTATAATAAAGGGGGTTAGAAATTAAAACTTTAATCAAAAACAATCCAGACTTCTTTCCATTAGTGCAAGTAATTTAAATATGCTTATTTCAGGCATGTTAATTACATGAGATTTTTAGAAAGAAATTAGTTCTGTATTAATATGTTCTATACTAACTATACTAATTACAGATTATGGTCATATGGGATTATCCACAAATAGATGGAAAATCAACGTTATAAATGTGTAACCCCAAACTAAATCTGTATTACTATTATCTTCATTTACATCCATGGAATTTATAACAAGTAGAGCCAAGCAGAAAAAATAGTCAGACAAATTTTGTAATATGTTCTGTTCTCCTTAAATTATGCTAAGAACCTCATTGTAGATAGAAACAATTTGCCAGATTATTGAGTAATATTATATAGATAAAATGTAAAAACTTCATCCAACTATAATTTATACCATCCAACTGTAACTAACTTCCTCCCATACAGAGGAAGAAAGGATGTGTCAATATCTCCTACAAGCAGATTTTGTTCCAGCTACTCTGGGGGAATTAGAAAGGAGACAAAAGGTGGCCACCAAGAAATGTGGTCTTGTAAGAGAGGTAACTGTAGACTACTCAACTAGATATCAGAACAACTACCAAGCTCTATTATCAACTGCAAAGTGATAAGCTTCATTCTTGAAGCTTATACATATATACTGCACAGGAGAGATCCTAGTATCTAAAGCACAATAAGTTACTGTGCACAATCATGTTACTTCTGAAAATATCTCAGTTGACACCATGACCTGGAATATCACAGGCTCATACATGTGAAAGCCTGATTCTGTCAACTTATTCAGTTAAGACACTTAAATTCATCCTGATGACATTTTGGTGTATTAAACAGAAGCGCTATTAAAAACAAGGAGAAATACCATAAGCTTTTATAAAAAAAGGAAATCAAACATGAAGAAAGAACACAAATACTAAATTCAGCCTTTCCATCCTTACTCCTCAGAGTTAGGTTGACCAAACCCTTACCATATTTTTAAGAGGCAAGATAGGAAGAATAGAGTGGTGACTGAAATCAGATGCCTAGATTTAAGATCACAGCAAATTTAAAATTCTGTATTTAATAATATCTTCTTCTACAGTATCAGATTTTTAAAATCTCTAGTATATCTTTTATAAAAAACAGAGCAAAGTGTTTTAGATAATCATAAATTATTTTAAATATTTGAAAAGATACATGACTACTAAAGTGGAAATAAGAGCATTGTATTTGATGGTTTATAAAAAGGACAGAAGCCAAATGTATGATAATGAAACAACTACCATGACAGAAAAAAACAAAACAAAACAAAAACAAACAAACAAAAAACAGAGCCCAGAGTAATTGGAGGGCTTCTCACCCTGCTCCCTGGAAATACATGTTTTCAGAGCTGTTCGATGGATGCAGCCTTGACTTTGCACTGTGTTGTTGAGCCCATGTGGGTTGTATACATGACTAGATACAATTAAAGTCTCTATAAACCCTTGAGATTTTGCATGGGAGGTGGGGTTAGGTACAGAAAACCATGTGTTTTGCTGCCCAAGACAATGCAACTTAAGTTCTCTTGTTCATTAAAACTGCTACCTACCAAAAAAGAAAGAAAAAAAGAAAGAAAAATACAGGCCTACATTAAGAAACAAAAAAGAGTGCAAATAAATAATCTAACCTTACAACTCAGGAAACTAAAGAAATAACAAATAAAGCCAAAAGCTTCATTTAAAAGGAGGAAATAATAAAAAGGAGGAAATGATAAAAATTAGAGCAGAATTTAATGAAAAGGAAACAAAAAATACAGTAAAAATTCGATGAAACGAAGAGCTTCTTTTAAAAGATAAAATAGACATAACTCTAGGGAGGCTCATAAGAATAAAAGAGAAAAACTCAAATAGAATGAGAAACAAAAAAAGGAAAAGTTACAACAGACATCTCAGAAATAAAATACAGAAAATCATAAGAAACTATGAACATCTTTATGCCAACAAATTGGAAAAATCTCAAAAAAATGGACAAATTCTTAGAATTCTGCACCTTTCAAGAGTGGTCAGGAAGAAATAGAAAAATTGAACAGACCATTTATAAGCAAAGAAAATGAAACTGTAATCCAAAGTCACACACCTAAAAAGCAAAACTTCAGGAACATAGAATATCACTACTGTGTTCTACCAAGCCTTCAAAGATGAACTAATATCTATCTTTCTCAAAAATTTCCAAGAAACTGAGGAAGAGGAAATGCTTCCAATTAGCTTTGATGAGATGAACATTATTCTGATACCAAAAGCAGACAATGATATTACAATAAAAGAAAACTACAGTCCAATATCCCTACTATACACCCATACAAAAATCCTCACTGAAATTCAACAATACACTGAAAGAATTACACATCATGTCCAAATGTGATTTATTCCTGGGATGCAAGGATGGTCAAATATATATATTATGTATAATATATATATTATATATATATATATATATGATAATTATAAATATAGCCAACAATTCAACTCATAGGAATGGAAACATGAAATATTCTTTTTCAGTAACAAAACAAATGATGAACTAATTTAAAAATGAACTTCTAGACTATAAAGGCAATGACTGGTTACCAAAAGGGATGGGGAAAATGAGTAAAACAGGGATAAGGGCTCAATTGTGTGGTGAAGGATAGAACTGGGCTTTTAGCAGTGGGTAAACAGCTATAGAGTATACAGGTGTTACTTTTAATGACATACACCTGATTCTTATATCCTATTATAATGTGATGATACTTCAAATTTAAGAAAAGAAAAAAAATAAAGTAAATCTGAGATTTTTTAAAAAGTTCTTTTCTACCACCTTGTCATCTGTTAATATCATAAATTTTTTCTAAAGGATATCAGTAGCTAATTATGAAGACAGAAAATTTAACTCACAAGTGGGAGCTCTCAGCTTCCACATCTGGGAAGTGGAAATAATGCCCTCTCTACCTCACAGTAAACAGTACAGGTTTTTAAATGTACTGTCAGTTGTTTTACTTATCAAAAATGTAGATTAAAGAACAAGTGCAATTCTATATTAAGAGCATTTGTTAAGTAGTACAGGGAATATTTATATTATTTGTTATTAATAATGTTACAGAGCAATTTCTGCTTTACTATGAGCAAGAGAAAATCTAGTATAAGATAGTTCTTTTATTCTCACATAACGAGAAGCTGGAAGGGGCAGCTACAGCATGGGTTTAGCACTCAGCAACATTGGGATCAGTATTTTTACCATCTCCTGCCTTCCCCAGAGTCACTAGATGTCTGCTGGACCATATCCCAGGTATGTGGACAAGGAAATGTGCAATGCCAATGTGTGTATCCCTTTCAAAACTTTGCCCAGAAACTTCCAGGTCTACCCCCAGCAGATATGAGATAATTCAAATCTTATTGGCTAGAATTGTGTCATTTGGTTATCTCTGCTTGCAAGAGAGGATGAGAAGCAATTACCCTTTCTACCCCCACAGTGGAAAGCAAGGGGACCAAAGGATTTGAGGATCCCCTCTTGGATCACACAACATAAGTGCTTCCCAGAGTAACTTCCTTAGTTTAGGAATGGGTGTGAGTCTCACAGCTCCAACCTGAGCCCTGTTCTCCCATTCCAGGAGAATGATTTAAAAAAAGAGCATGGAAATTGGCAACTAAAGACTAAGTTCTATCATGGAAATGTGACTTGCTAGCTGTGACTTTGGTGAGCTATAATTTAATCTCTTTGAGTTCAATTTCTTTATCTTTGTATTGGAAGTAATGATACTTCAAAATGTGAAGAATGAAATGAAAGGATGGATGCTACTGGCGAATTATTATTAATTCTTATTATCATGGTAGTTAGAAAATTACTAATAGTATTAACATCTCACAGGATTAAATGTGAGATAGATCCATCTGTTTTCAAAAAGCAAGTTGGGGAATGTCTCACCAGGTAGATAGAATTCCAAAGTGTTCTTTTCTTTATGAAAAAAAAAATGACATTATTCCCTATAACTTTGGAAGATATTTTTATTTCCTCTGAATGAATCATAAAACTATCTAAATCCAACAACCAAATTACTATATTCCTTTAGAAGAAAATGGTTTATATAAAAGCAAATAATCAATAAAACAAAACTACCCAATCAGAACTATGATTGATTGAAAACACTTAAATGTTTATAAAACCACTTTATCTCTCCATAAAAGCCAAAAAATATATAAGGGTCCAATAAATTTGGAAAGTTTTTTTTTAAGTATGTGAGAAATCCTTGCATTTTGAACATAAGCAATATGGTATTTCTTATGGAAGAGCTAACCATATTATAGAAGATTTTATTTATCTTCTTGAAATATATTGTGTCCTTGAGAGAAATAATAAAAATGAAATTTTACTTGTAAAAGAAAAAGCACTGATTAAAACTTGATTGTTTTAGATCTTCATCTTGAAAACTAACATGACACATTGTAACACATATACACAAGCTCTATAAACTCATGAAAGAGGATCACTGGATCCATGACTATGGAGAAACTATTTTCTATCACCCCCAAATTTATATATAAATATAAAATATAGTAATTTAAAATAGTATCTGTCTTACATGAAAAAATGCTCAACATCACTTATAATCAAGGAAATGCAAATCAAAACCACTATGAGATACCACCTCACACCTGTGAGGATGGCACACATTAAAAATACAGGCAACAACAAATGCTGGAAAGGATGTGGAGAAAAAGGAACTCTTCTACACTGCTGGTGGGAATGTGAACTGGTCCAACCACTATGGAAAGCTG
>PVIJ01016278.1:0-23081 GCA_004024925.1 Scalopus aquaticus
GGAGGGCAGGGGAAGAGTTGACCCACCTTTATCAGGGTCACCTCGGAGTTGACTCAGGAGTTAAACCTGCCTCTCAGGTTCTGGCTCCAGTCATCAGGACATGGGAACCCAGAGCAAGGTGGGGGGCAGGGAACCATTTCCCCAGCTCAGGACTCCACACTACATTCTACAGCACATCTTCTGTCTTTGTCCCCAAAAGCCTCTCGCCGAGGATCCTCCTGCTCCAGCTTCTCCCAGGACAGACCTCACATTCATCCCCTTTGCCCCATGTCTCCCACCCCACACCCAGTCCCAGTGCTGGGAGGCTAGGGGTTGAAACTCCGACTTCCCGCCTTTTCCCCAGCTCAGCCAGAGAGTCTCAGACAGAACGAAAGGTCCAAGGTCCGGAACACTGAGGGACCTGGAAGTGGTGGAATCTGGTGCTGGAAGCCTGAGGCCACTATTCACCCCATGCTGCAAGAGGTCAGGAATGTGGCCTCCGACATCAGCTGTGGGAGATAAGACCCACTGGCAGCTCTCCCCCTCCCACCCCAGACTGAACCTCCGCAGGCCCCTGAAGTTCCAAGCAGTTGGGGGTGGGGTAGGATCATGGAAGAATCTGAAAAGGAGCTTTGCTAAGAATCCTGGGACCCCAGGCTGATCCCCAGTGGAATTCAAAGTCCCCTGGAGGTCTGAAGTAACTTAGAGAAAGACCTAACACTCTTGAGTCATCTTTACAACTAAATTGACCCCCCCACCTCTGCCCTCCCGGATGTACTGGGGTCTTACTCTACAGAAATTAGTATTCATTCAATGAATAACTAAGCGACGATTAATATTCATCGCCACATAAGGAAATAGATTGGATGGGCCTTATTCTCCCTACACAAATGAAGAGGCTGAAGTTCAGTTCCTCACTCTCCTAGAGTACCCAAGTTGGCTAACTCCAAGCTTAGCAAAATCAGCAAAGACAATACATCACATGTTTAATCTACATTCCTTGTTGTGCAATTCTGCACAACATGACAATTTTGGAAGCCAGTGGAGGGCGGGGAAGTGTGAAGATGAAAGGAGGAGGAATCCCTTTGATTGACTGGCACCTATAATCTCCCAGAAACTTCCATGCAAAATGACTGGCATTCATTTGTATATTATTTTGCATCCCATTTGCCTTTTGGCCTTCAGGCCAGCTCCTGTCCCTGCCCAGCTCCCACCCTGACCTCCCCCTGGCCAGCTTCCACTAAGTATAGAGAGGCTGCCCCACCAGAGACAACCCAGGACCAAACCCCCCCCACCTCCCATTGAGCTGCACCTCCCACCTGCCTGATCCACTGGCCGAGTCCCTTCCCCTCCCAGGCCTACTCTCCTATCTTCCCCCAAGGCCTCAGTTCAGTTGGCAGCTCAATAAGAATCAATAGGTCCACTCCAGAGCAAAGACCACAGATCCAAGTTAGGTCAGATCCTGCCAGACAGACCAGTTGCTGGGAGCTGCTGGTAGAGACAGACTTAAAGTCCCCGTACCTTCCGAATTGCCCCATTCATTTAGTATGGGATGCGGTCATCCCTCTTCGGGGTGCAGGGAGTACTGGGAACCTCCTTACCTCCATCCTTCTTAACCATATCCTGATATGAGCTTCCTGGAGGAGGCAGCCTCCTGGGGATAGGAAAGACCCTTATGAGGAGATGCAGGGGAATGAGGGAGCCCAGAGAAATGTCCTAGTAAGGATGGGGAGGGGGTCCGCCACCAGACTGGGTCTTGGTTAAAATTCTTCTCTGTGTGCTTGTCTCTTAGGCCCCAGACCACATGGAACACATTATAATCTCAGGAGGGATTTTGGTCTCTTTCATTCACTGCTGTTCTGCCAGCAACTAGAACAGGACCTGACACACAGTAGTTGCCAAAAAAATATGTATTGAATTGTAAGTGCTCAGGAACTGTGTGTTTGCCCAAGGATGGAGGTAAGGGTGATATAAAAGGGTACAAAAAGGAGGATGTGTCCCCTTACCAAACAGCAAAGTTGTTCTCCAAGGCCAGGCACCCTGGGAGTGAATTGCAGGGATGGAGGAAGTTTGAAGGGGGTTCAGAGAGAGAGTTTGTTTTTTCAGAGTCTAATTACATTTGGTGAATGATTTGTGTGTGTTTCACATACACGGGATGCCAGGAAGCGCCTGCCTGCCTGCCCGCCCGCCTGCCTCCTGCCTGCCTGCCTGCCTGCTGAGTGGGGGGAACAAAGCATGGTGGGGGTCAAGTGCAGATTTGGGGTGGAGGATTGAGTTTCTCTCCCTCTTCTCCTGTACTCAACTTTTCCTCTCTGGGACATTTGGGGCTCCAACGTCCCCTTTACAGGTGGAGAATGTGAGTGGCAGGCTGAGGCCAGCTATGGAGACTAACTCCCATTCTACTCCCAAGCCCTCAAATTCTCCACCTGCCAGCACCTCCTCTACCTAGGGGGTGGGGGGTATCTTCATGTCATTTCCTGCCCTGAAATCACAGCTACATGTACCAATACCCTTGTTGCCCTTGTCGGCCCAGGCCAGCTAGCCCCTTTCTAGGGGGGAGGGTGGTCTGGGCAGGACTGTGCCGAGGTGGGGGGAGAAGTGAGGGGGGAGGAGGCTAGGGGAGGAGGATTGGGGAGGGCCCGGATCCGGAAGCAGCTATCCAAACCTCCGTGGTGCACCTGTAGCCCAGCTTGAGGAGATTTGAGGGCGGGGCTTCACTTGACCCGTCCTACCCCTCCCCTCGCAGATAAAAGGAGTCACCAGACCTGAAACCTACAGCAGCCCCAACCTGACTGCCGGCTTCTCGCCTTCCCGCTCCAGCAGCATGAGCTTCAGCACTCACTCCACCATCTCCACTAGCTACCGGTCCCTGGGCTCTGAGCGGTTGCCCAGTCACCGGGTCAGGCCGGCCAGCAGCGCGGCCAGCGTCTATGCAGGCGCTGGGGGCTTTGGCTCCCGGATCTCCAGCTCCCACTCCACCAGCTACCGGGGCAGCCTGGCCTCCAGGATAACCGGGGGTCTGGCGGGCATGGGGAGCATCCAGGGCGAAAAGGAGACCATGCAAGAGCTGAACGACCGCCTGGCCTCCTACCTGGAGAGGGTGAGGAGCCTGGAGGCTGAGAACCGGAGACTAGAGAGCAAAATCCGGGAACACGTGGAGAAGAAGGGACCCCAGGTCAGAGACTGGGGGCATTACATCAAGATCATCGAGGAGCTGAAGGCTCAGGTAATGGGGACCTGGGGAAGCAGCCCCAACTCCCAGACCTGTTATGCAAGCCCTTGTCTCGTCCTCCCCCCTCCTTAGGAATTCCTATTCCAAGGACTGGAAGTTTAAAAGGGTGGGCTTCACTCCTTCCCTGTTTTCTACCCTGTCCCAATTCCCCAGAAGGGATTTAGGAATGCCCTGGATTTCCACAGATACAGGGACCCCAAAGGTGGTGACTGGACATGGGAGGGCCCTTTCCCAGCAAATAATGGGAAAGGGAGGGGTATGTACCCAGCAAGAGGGAGGGGGTTCTGAAACAAGGCCTGAGGCCTTCTGGCCCTTGGGGACAGTTGGAGGGTTAAGCGGATGTGCCTAAGGCTGAGTCATCTAGGAGTAAACACTATCCGTGGGAGGGACCAGCTTGGGGGGGTGGGGCAGAGAGGGTGGTGAACAGGTGCGCTTATAACTGCCAGTAGCTGGTCAGGGAGAGAATTCGTTAGTAGTTGCTCTCTTCCCGCCAGGCTGGCAGCAGTGGAAGACAAGAGGTACAATAGGACTTGGGACTCCAGGGAAGGAGGGGACAGTGTAAGGGGGCACAGGAGGAAGGGAAGGGAATAGTACACAAGGGGAGCCTTGGCTGTTCCCAGGACCCAGAAGGTTTCACTGAGATACGTAACAGCTTCCACACACTCAGCCCGCTCCATCATCAACTTCTCTTTTGCCAAATAACTTCTCTCCACAAACCCCCAGATCTTTGCAAATTCTGTGGACAATGCCCGCATCGTTCTGCAGATTGACAATGCCCGACTTGCTGCTGATGACTTCAGAGTCAAGTAAGGCCAGAGGCTAGGGTGCCGGGGTGAAACCGAGGTCAGAGGAGGGCTGGGGCAGGTCAGAGCTTATAGCGGGATTTATTCAGCGTGGATGGATGAGAGTTGGGCTCTATCAATGTATTCACTCACGTGACTCAATTGAATAACATGGCCTGTGATTGCCATGGTGCTCAGAAGGTTACCACCGATTCCTGACTCAGATTGCTGCTTTACGGTAGCACAGGGCTTGCTCTTACGAAGTGCTGTGGGTTGAGAAGGTTCTGGATCAGAGATGAGGCCCCTCGGATCATCTTCATTCTCACAGGTATGAGACGGAGCTGGCCATGCGCCAGTCCGTGGAGAGTGACATCCATGGGCTCCGCAAGGTCATCGATGACACCAATGTCACTCGGCTGCAGCTGGAGACGGAGATTGAGACTTTTAAGGAGGAGCTGCTCTTCATGAAGAAGAACCACGAGGAGGCAAGCAGAAGCCACTGGCCAGGCAGCAGCGAAGGCTCCAAGACAAGTCTGGGTGGGGGCAGAGATGGGCAGGCAGGCCTCCCCACAAGTAGCCTTGGAGGAAAGTTTACAACAGCCTTCTGTTCTAAACAGAACAGGGCTTTCTGGGCTCTTCTCAGGCAGACTGTTGGCATGCTCAGGGGATCGCCTGAATTACGGTGTGATGAGGCTGAGAAGGCATGGGTGAGAGAATAAGACGGGCACAAATGTAGACGCAGCTAGCACGCGTGAGGAATGATGGAGGACTGAGACAGTGGACAAGGCAAGGCCCCTTGGAAGAAGGTATAATATGGAACAGGTTCATGGAAGGAGAGCTGAAAGAGGGACAGGGCAAAGTGAGGGGAAAAACCACCTGTGAGTGGCAGGCAGAGGCAGTGAGTAAGTGGTATTTTACCCTTCTGGAGTAGAAAGCCCAGAACTGGCACTACCCAGAGTGAAAAGTTGTTTCCCAGCTGATCCTGTAGGCCTCCTAGAAGGAGGGAGTCACAAGAGCCTTCCTGCAGCTCCCACCTGAGCCCTCCTTGCTTTTGTGCCTCTCTCTTGCAGGAAGTAAAGGGTCTGCAAGCCCAGATTGCCAATTCTGGGTTGACTGTGGAGGTAGACGCCCCCAAATCTCAGGACCTCAGCAAGATCATGGCAGATATCCGGGCCCAGTATGAGGAGCTGGCTCAGAAGAACCGAGAGGAGCTGGACAAGTACTGGTCCAGTCAGGTGCATGAGGGGAAGGAATGGATGCCAGCTGGGCACAGAGGCCCAAGGGTGTGGGATGGAGGCAAATGAAGAAAGGCCCTAATGACCGCCCCCACCCTACAGATTGAGGAGAGCACCACGGTGGTCACCATGCAGAGCACTGAGCTACGAGAGGCGCAGGTGACCCTCACGGACCTAAGACGCACGATCCAGTCCTTGGAGATCGAGCTGGAATCCATGAGAAATCAGGTGAGAGTCCTCACCTCACTTGCCCCAACTCCTTTGGCCCCTGACCTCTGTCAGTCTCAGACCCAATGCTGTCTCAGCCAAATTCTACTCTTTCCATCATCAGTTCCTTTTGCTCTGAAAGGTTGTTTCTCTTTGCATCTCCCACTGCTCCTACTCCCTTCCCTGTTACCTGGAACACAGTTGGTGCTCAAAAAAGTTTCCAAGAGCGCAGGAATGAGTAGATAGGGATCTGGATGCTCTCCTAAAAGTTGCAGACTCCCTCTCCTCTGTCTCAGAGCTCACCCACCCTCTCCCCTGTGTCCCCACAGAAGGTCAGGTTGGAGGACAGTCTGAGGGAGGTGCAGGCCCGCTATGCCATTCAGATGGAGCAGCTCAACGGGGTCCTACTACACCTGGAGTCAGAACTGGCCCAGACCCGGGCAGAGGCACAGCGCCAGACTCAGGAGTATGAGTCCCTGCTGAGTATCAAGGTCAAGTTGGAGAATGAAATCACTACCTACCGCCGCCTGCTAGAAGATGGAGAGGACTTCAAGTGAGTGATTTCTACCACCGCAAGTGGTGGGCAAGATATCACTTCTCCCCAATGCCTGAGTTTTGGGGTGCCCTCCCACCATGTCCCTTGTCTTTGGTACCCACTAAGCAGTGGACTGGTGCTCTATTAAACCCCTGTGTCTCCAAGGGAGTAACATTTACAGAAGTTACCTCCTAGAGAAAAGAATGCACTAAATATAAGTATGCCCTTGAACCCTTGGAGTGCAAATGGGGTTTGGTCTAGGGTTTCTTTATGGTGGAAGCAACCAAGGGAAATTTAGACATAAAGATAGGAATTGGGAGGCCTTTTTCCTCCTTGTCTCCCTTCCGCTCTGAGGGGCTGTTTATAACTGAGACTTGGTCTTCTGTTACAGGCTCAGTGACGCCTTGGACATCAGCAACTCCATGCAAACTATCCACAAGACCACCACCCGCAAGATCGTGGATGGCAAAGTGGTGTCTGAGATCAATGACACCAAAATTATAAAGCACTGAGGCAGCAGAAGTGGGACACCCTTTGTGGAACAGGTCAATAAAAAATTCTGAGGTCATTGCACATCGCTTTTTGTCTCCTTGACTGTTTTCATACTTGTGTGAATTCCCTGACTCAGTAGTCCTCCCTCTGATCAGGCAGAAATCACCTCAACCCCTGGGGTTTTCATGAGGTGGGGGATTGGGCAGAGGAAGGATCTGGGCTCTTGGAAAACCTTCTCAGGGAAAGATAGATGGGATGAACCAATGGCAGTGGGGAAACTACAGTAGCGTTGTGGAATCTTAACTTTGGAGAGAGCAGGTAATCAGCGATCACAATGCCCCTTCCTGACAGGTGCTCCTTAAGAGAAATCTGAGCCCGAGAGGGAAGTGGGGCCAAGGACAGAGGGCAAAGGAAAGAGGAGGAAGCAGGACCCAGGGCACAAATCTGGCCCTCCCCACCACCACCACCCCCTGCCACTCCATATCCTGACCCACTACCCAGCTTTTTTCCCCCATCCTGTCCCACATTCAGCCCCCAAATGTATGGTCCCCTAAGCTATACTCATTCACTCAATTGAGATATGATGCTTTAGAGAGCTAGAGGTGTGACGGGAAATGGAGTAAATGTAGTTACTGCAGATGAAGGAATGGCCTCCAGCAGTTCTGACCAGGTAAGTGGTGCCCAGGTAATCATCTACTTAGGTAGTAATGAGCCCGTTAGTGCCACCTGAAATGGCATCATTCCGTGCTTTTGAGAAGTGTCATCTCATCATGAAAACAGTGAATGTCTAAAACTAGCAGTGGCTATCTAAAGTAATCATTTATCTTCTTAAATTAAAAAAGTGTTAAGGTGGGCCTCCCTGGTGGCACAAGGAGTAAAGTCTTAGCACTATGAAGCTATCAGCAGACACTGCGGCATGAGTTCAATCCAGCCAGGGAGCTGCCCCACATGGTGCAGAAGACCTCTCTTGTCTCGCCTGCCGCTCCCCTCAGCAGTGTATTTCAGTAGATCCACCTGTTCTACTCCCCACTCTATCTCTGGTGAATCCTCTCATCCCCACACCACTGGCCTACACCCCAGCTCTTGTCTGCATAAATAAATAAACAGGTTTTTTTTTAAAGTGTCAAAGTAACATCCCAAAATCCAAAAGGAGAAAAAGAAATGTTTCCCATCTCACTTATCAGAGGTAACCTTTGTAAAACAGTGTCTTAAACTAGACATAGCCAAACACATTTCATTTTATTTTGTACATGTAGGAGCGCACTGTTATTCACCTTGAGTTCGTAAACTGCTTTCTTCACTTCACAATGTATATTGGATACCTTTCTGGACCAGTATGTGTACACTTACCTCCTTTTTTTTTTTTCTTTTACCCAGAGGAGTGGATTTGGAATCTATTCTCCTTTCTTTTGGAATAAATACATGCATTCCATCCAATAAAAGGAAACTACTAGTCCAGTATTGGGAGGAGCACAGAATTGCAGTAATGATGCCTTCTGTCACTGTTCCTGCTTTGGTGACATTTTTTCTGCCTATTGTCCACTTGAAACTTTATATCACATAAATATGCTTTTAATCTGCAGTAAAGAATTATTATACTCCATATTGTTTAAAAAATCAAAACTTTTATGTAATGCCCAATCTTGGTCAACAAATCAATATGAGAAGACACCTAGGACTCTCTCCACCCTTGCCTTATTGATTGGTTACCCATCTAGACTGAGATGATATAAAATATCACAAATGTTCTTATTGTATCTGTGTGGGAATGATGTCAAGATCATTATTCGAGAAGGACCCTCTCAGGTCTCAGCAACCAAAAACAGTTCTATTTGATAGGGAAGGGACTACTCGATTAAATCTGCTTATACACTTTATTCTTTTTACTAGCTGCCTAGTACTCCAATGTAAGGAGTAAGATTTTTTTTATTTTATATATATTTAACATCATTCTTCCTTTTTGTACAAAGCATGCTTCCTCCTTTCAAGTGTTGTCCCCATTAAATTCCCATCACCAAATCACCAGTGCACCATCACCATAGTCCCTTACATTCTACCCTCCCCTGTTTTGATCTCTCTCCCTCCCCCTCCGCTTCAGATTGTCTCTGGTTAGTAGTTGCCTGTTGATATTTTTAATTTATTGTAGTTATTCTTTTTTGGGGATCCATTATATGGTTCCCCTACATTCCTTCTATAAGTGAAACCATCCAATATTTTTCTTTTTCTTTCTGGCTTATTTCACTGAGCATTAATCCCTTCCAGCTCTAACCATGTTGCTGCAAATGGCATGAGTTTATCTTTTTTGATTGCTGGATAGTATTCCATTGTGTATATATACCACATCTTCCTTTTTTTTAGGATTTATTTATTTATGCGTACAAACTGGGGTGTAGGCCAGAGGTGTGGGGTGGTAAGAGTATTCACCAGAGACAGAGTCGGGAACAGAACAGGCAGATCGACAGAAGTACGCTGCTGAGGGGAGCAGTGGGCGAGGCAGGAGAGGTCTGCTGCGCCATGTGAGAAGCTCCTTAGCTGGGTATCGAACTCACGCTGCAGTGGCTCTGGATAGCTTCATAGTGCTGCGCTTAACCCATTGCGCCACCAGGGAGGCCCAATATACCACATTTTCTTGTTCCACTCATCTGTTTTTGAGCATTTGGGTTGTTTCCATACCTTGCCTATTGTAAATAGTGCTGCAATAAACATGGGGGTACAGGTATCCTTTTGGATTAGTGTTTTTGTGTCCTTTGGGTAGATTCCTAGGAGTGGAATTGCTGGGTCATATGGAAGCTCCATTTTCAGTAGTTTGAGGAACTGCCATACAGCTTTCTATAGTGGTGGGACCAGTTTACATTCCCACCAGCAGTGTAGGAGAGCCTTATTCCCCACATCATTTGTTGCCATCATTTGCTCTTTCCTGTTTTTTTAATATGTGTCATTCTTACTGGTGTAAAGTGGTATCTCATTGTGGTTTTGATTTGCATTTCCCTGATTACAAGTGATGTTGAACATTTTTTTTCATATATCTGTTGGCCATTGGCAGAAGTGTCTTTTTGCTCTTCTGCCCATTTTTTGACTGGATTGTTTACTTTGCTTTTGTTGAGTTGTGTCAGCTCTCTGTAGATCTCTGTGATCAGTCCCTTACCGGTATTATTGTGTGCAAAAATTTTCTCCCAATCAGTACGGTGTCTCTTTGTTTTGGTTAATGTCTCTTTTGCTGTGCAGAAGCTTTTCAGTTTGATGTAGCCCCAGCTGTTATCTTTTCCTTCACTTTCTTTGCATTGGAGGATGCATCTTTAAAGATGTTACTGAGATGTGTGACATGGAGTGTTTTATCTATATTTTCTTCTACATATTTTATGGTTCCAGGTCTTATATCCAAGTCTTTTATACATTTTGAATTAGTTTTTGTACATGGCATGAGGTAGCAGTCTAACTTCATTTTTTTGCAGATAGCTGTCCAGTTTTCCCAGCACCATTTATTGAACAAACTCTCCTTGTTCCATTGCATATTCTTTGCACCTTTATCAAAGATTAGTTGTCCATACATATGTGGGTTTATTTCTGGGTTTTCTATTCTATTTATGGAGTAAGAATTTATTAACTTGGGTCTTCTAGTGATGGACAGTTTAGTCTTCAATAGTTTTGGTTTTTGCAACAATGCTGCAATTAATATGCCATTAAAATTAATGCTAATTAATATGCATTTAATATCTGGTTAATGTGTACTATGTGAGCACATCTGTAGAATAAATTCCTAGAAATGGTACACTGGGTATATCGACAGATAGTCATGAAGTGGCTACTTTATGCAGGCTGTGTGTGTGTGTGTGTGTGTGTGTGTGTGTGTGTGTGTGTTTATGGTGAACAAAATGTATTGTCCCTTCTTCACAACCTAATGATCCAAAGCATATGCTTTTTGTTCATTCTTTCAACAAATACTGACACTATTATGTACCAGTCACTCTTCCAGGTACTAACACATCAGTGAACGAGAGAGATAAAATGCCTGTCCTAGTGAGGCTTATATTCTGGTGACAATTCCTGACATGGCATGTAAGGGGTGATCGTGTTATGGGCCTGGATAGAGCAGATGGGGAGGATCATGTGGGGAGAGGCAGGAAAGCGAAAGGAGATGGTGATAACACTAAGATAATGGACCTTCAACTAAAATGGAAACAGGTTGAGAAAATCGGCATGTTTACTCTGCAATCTCTAAATGTGAGGGTCCTCAGTGGACAAAAGATAAAGATGGCACTGTTTGAAGCCCTTTGTGCCAAGGCCAGGACAGGCAGCCACTGAGGGTGATGAAAAACAACCAGAGCCCCCATCCCCACCCTCCCCCAGGAACAGGAGGGAAGATTTGATCACTCACTGTAGAACCAAAGAGACTGCAAGTGAATAAAACAAGGACCTTGGGAAGAGCCACTTCTATGGGCAGCGACTCCAGCAGCCTCTGGCACCTGGGTTCTACTGGGTTCTACTATCTGAGGTGTCCTCACCCTTCCTAAACCTCCCTTCCCAGAACACACATCACAGTCACCTGCCCCACTCTTCTGTCCCTTGTCTCTCCAGCTCCTACTGTGTCCCCCCCCACAGTCTTGGCAGGCATCTACAGGATGAAACTCTGGGGCAAATTGGCTGAACTTTCTGAGATTTGTTTTAGGAAAGTAGTCGGACTCATGTTTCTGCCCCATCTGTCCTCACCATCTTCCAAATGTATCAGCATGATATTGAATGTGCTTCTGACCACACAGGTGTCCCACTTCTGATGAATCCCCCTAAAGGGGGCACCACCATAGCAGCAACCGCTGTGGCACTGTCAGGAGGAACCCAACTTTCCTCCAGCCCGGCAAATGGAGAGGAGACTGATGACTCAGGAGCCGGGGGTGGTACTGGGAGCAGACAGAGCCAGAACAGACTGACACCAGCAAACTTCATGCGAGTCGAGCAGAAAGTCCCTGGCATAGCCCCAGCGGTGCTTGCAGCTGCATCAGGCCACTGGAGTAACCCAAGACCTGCACCTGATACAGCTCTCCCTCCCATGTCCTGCAGTTCCCAGGGTGCTTATACACTCGATCTTCATGGCAATCCTGTGAGGTATGCATAGTACTGGCTCTGACCCAAAGAGGTGGGCCCTGAGGCCCACAGAAATCTCATAACTTGTCTTAGGCTACAGAGCTAGACTCTAAAGCAGGAAACCACATTTCCAGAGTCCCACTCCCAAGCTTTTTCCTCCACATATTATCCTTTTTACCTTTATCCTTTTTACCTTTTGAACCATGTATTACTAAAACAAACAAAAAAGTCATTAACTCTTATAATGGCATAGGAATCTATAGCCTTCCAAGGAAGGAAGTATTGTACCCATATTTGATTCTGTTCCGCCCCATTCATTCAATGTTATTCAATATTTATTGAGTACCTACTATGTGTCAAAAATTGTTCTAGGAACTGGGGGGTACAATGATGACCAAAATGAATAATCCTTGCTCCATGAGTATGAAATATGCAGATGGAAACAGAAAACTACTTATAAATATAATAAGTATAGTATATAATATGTTAAAAGTATAGTATATAATATAGTATATAATAAGTATAGCATATAATACAATATAGTATATAATATTATAATATAATACATAGTATAGTAAATGTTATGGGGACAAATAGAGTAAGCTATGAGGGAATCAGAACTTGAGTAGTGTATTGGTTTCCTCTTATTGCTGTCACAAATCACCATAAACTTAGTGGCTTAAAACAACACACATTCATTATCTTACACTTTGGGAAGTCAGAAGTCCTAAAATCAAGGTGTCAGCAGGGATATGTACCTTCCAAAAGCCGGGAGCCAGGGGGCAGGAGGTATGAGAAGAGATCAGTTTTCTTGCTTTTTCCATCTTCTCAAGGTCACTAGCTGTCCTTGGCTTGTGCGCCCCACATCATCTGCTCTCTTCAGAGTCAGCTGCATAACATCTTCAAAGCTTTATTTCTGTGACTTCTGCTCTCATTGTCATCACATCTTCTCTGACCAACTCTCCTGTTCTCCTCTAATAAGAAAGTCCCTTATGATTACATTGGGTACGCTCAGAATAAACACGCTTTCTCTACATCTTCAACTTAATCATGGCTGCAAAGTCACTTTTGTCATGTGACGTAACATAGCCACAGTCTCTGGGGATTAGGATGGAGACATTTTGGGGGAGAAGGGTAGGTGTTTAGCCTACTGCAGGAGGGGAGAGGCCAGGTACGATTTTAAGTTGGGCAGTCTGATAGAAGGGGCATTTGAGTTGAAACTGAAGATGAAAGAGTTAACCTTGTGTGTCCGAGGAAGCAACAGGGAGGTGGGAACCTGCCTGGCACCCCTTTGCTCCTGACCCTCACCTTTAAATTTCCTCATATGTGTGACTTTAGGTCCCCTTTAGATCCACAAGAAACTGGGAAAGGGTGGACTGCCAACCAACCTCATCCAAAAACTCTTGCCCTTCCGTCCTGTACTCTGCCACTGAAGCCTCCCAAAGGCCACTAGTTCAAAGCCAACAGCCTCCTCTATCTGATAATATTGTTCGGCCTCTGCCACTGTCCATGCCCTGCACTCCCTTGGCCTCCCCTGCCTGCTCTGTGTCCTGAAAGGTCCTCGGAACATAAGGCCCTCTCCCTTGGCACACTCACGTTTTTATTCCTTAACCCTACTGTCACCATTGAGTTAATAATTCAAAGTTTACCTCCAGCCCTGGTCTCTCTGGAGTTTTAAAATTATATTTTCCACCACTTTTGTTTCACTTTGCCATATAGTATATACATGATATACTATTTATATGTATATATAGACACATACAATTCCTATGGGATTGTAAAGTTTTTGAATGCAGGAAGCCTGCATTACTTCTCTTGGTGCCAGCCTGAATGGATTATTATCCTGGCAGTGATAATAACAACCACAAGTGCTAGCTGAGCACTTTATATGTGTCAGGCACTGTGCTAAGTTTGCACATTATTAATTCACTTAATCTTAACCATCCTACAAGAGAGGTCATATTATAATCCTCATCTTCAAGGTGAAGAAATTGAGGCTCAGAGAGGAGATTGAACTTTCTCAATGTCACAAAGCTAAATACATAGCAAAAGCTGAACTCACATCCAGGCAGTCTGGCTGCAAAGTCCAAAGGTCAGGGATGGGATAGATTGGCTCTCAGCTCTCTTCCAAATTCATGCCTCCTTGATTCAGAGCCAGAAAGCTAAAAAGCATATTTCCCAAATAGACCTGCAGCTAGGGTGTAAATTATATTCCACTATTTAGATGTAGATGAATGATATTTGGAAGATGGAAGTAAGGCAGGGGCCTTCTGCTGTGTTGGTTGTTTCTGCTGGCAAGCCAGGTCATAGGGCTGTTGAGTTTTTCTGGAGCACCATCCAGCGTCCAGTCATCTCCTTGTGAGTCCTGAGAGGCAGCTGCCCTGGAAGGGGCACTGCAGGTCAAGCTGCAGGAGTGTGTCCATGAAGCCAGACAACTTCCTGATTCCCTACCAGGCAGACAGGTTTCTGTGTCCTGCACTAGAGTAAAGTATGAGAACTTCAAGGAGAAGATCTAGGAGCAGTCATCTGATTTGATGGGGTTTAAAGGCAGGAAGGTGCCAGTTATCACATGCAATGGCCAAACCAGTAATTTAATTTACCCCTTTTACTCCCAAGGGGGTATCTGGAATGACTGACCTTGGTGGACTACACAGCTGTTAAGATAGACCATCGTGATGGGGGAAATGTTCCCCCATAAATCAAGAACTGTGGCGTAGTCTGGCTGCTTTGACTGCACTGGTGATCTTAAAGAAAGGAAATGGCAAACTCGAAGTTTTCAATTCTTGGCTCAGAGAAGCACGCTGCTTCTAAGACTTCCTCAAGGAACCTCTCAATTGCCATAGCCACAGGACTGACGTAGCTGGGCTTGACCCTGCAGGTTGTTGAATTACATCATAGATTGAAATCACAACCCTGCCAGGTCTTAAGTGAAAGCTTAGGGACAATGGGGTTTGGGGTTATATATTTGAGGATGCTGAATGCCCAGACCCTGCTAGATCTCACTGCTAGCAGAGACAGCTCCTCCTTCCCTGTCTAATGAGGCAGGCCTTGTCTTGGACACTATGTACCAGCCTCACCTGAGACAGTTAATGTGCAATGGATGCCTCAGACAAAAACAAATCTGACCCCAGAGAAGAATATTCAAAAAAAAATTGCAAAAATTTTTCAAATTAATACAGACACAAACTTGGGGGATGTTGTAGGGTTGGCTTCTAAGTGTGCCAAACCAGGGAGAGGAACAGTTTTAGACTGGGCTGAATTTATTTATATGGGTTCAGAGATTCCAAACTCCATGTGCTATCTCTAGCTACTGGGACTGATTTTTATCTCTTTCCATAGCTGATTAGTTAAAACCTGGACTCAGTGGTGGTGTGCAATAATGAAGCTGAGCTACCAGAAATCCTATTGCGTAATGCAATGGAAAGAATTCAAAGACGTGGGGAGAAAGGAATGTTGGAGATGACTTATCAAGTACAATCTATTGACTTGTCCCTGAATAATTCCCCTAAGAGAACCTGGAAAATAGTCACTTTGCTGAGACATGAGAAATATACTGACGAAAGAAGGGCAGCATTCTTAAAAAATGATGTACTGATTTTTCACTGCGTGCTCAAAGATGAAGGTGGAAGGGTTGCTGTGGAAATGGGCTTCCTGATTTGGTAGCAATGGTGGGATCCACCCAGGGCAGGGGCCGAACAGCAGCAGTTGCCAGCAGAGGTCAGAGTGATAATCAGAATAGTCTGACCCACAGGACTCTTTAGCAGGGTTCTAGTTCTGAAACAAATGGGCAGTCTAGTAAAGTCATCTTTTACTTTTCAATTGATTTTAACTTACATACAATAAAATTCACTCCTTTTGGTATGTTCCATGAATCATGACAAGTGCATAGAGTCATACAACTATCGCCAGAGTCAAGATACAAAACAGTTCCCTCACCCTGATGCTTGAGTATCAAATGTCCTTCCACTCCTATTCCCTGGCAATCACTGATACCCATCTCTATAGTTTTTTTTTTTCCAAAATGTCATATAAAAGCAATTCTACATGTAGCCTTTTGAGGCTGGCCTCTCTCATGTATATTCGAGATTCATCCATGGAGCTGCACATAACAGTATTTCCTTCCTTTTTATTGATGAGTAATATTCCATTGCATGGCTACCACCATTTGTTTTTCAATTCAGCAGGTGGAGAACATTTGGATTTTTTCCAGTTTGGGGTATTTATGAATTAAGCAACAACAACTACGCGTATGTGGGTTTTTCTGTTTTCATTTTTCATCTTCTTTCTTTTGGAGTGTTTTCATTTCTCTTGAGTGCCTAGCAATGAGACTGCTGAGTCATATGGTAAGTATATGTTTATGGCCAAACTGTTTTCCAAAGTGGCTGGACTGCTTTATATCTCCACCAGCAATATATGAGGGCTTCCTTGCTCTGAATCCTGAAACACCAGAAAAGAAAAAAGAAAAAACAAAAATATGGGTAAATACAATACATTTTCCTCCTCTTCAGTTTCCTAAATTATGTCTTAAGTTTGAAGGAAACATAACACTGTCTGGCATGTTTCCAAATGTAATCAGGAAAAAATTAAGATAATTATATTATAAATAGGAGAGGAAGAAAGGAGAGAATGAGAGGTAAAGTTTGCTTATATCCAGAAATTGATAAAATGGTAATTACCAGTAGATTCTGATAAGATAGATAGATGTAAATACATAGTAATGCTTGGAGTAACCATTTTAAAAGATATGCAAAGAAACAGAATCAAACACACTATCAACTAATTAAAATGGAGTTCTAAAAAAGTTTAAGCAACCCACAGAAGGCAAGAAAAAGACAAATGAAAAGCAGCAAATAGAGACCATAAAAATAAAAAGGCAGGCTTAAGCCCAACCATACCAATCATTATACTGAGTGGTATAAATACACCAAAAAAGATAGCTATTGGCAAAACGGAAAAAGCATAACCAAACCACACACTGTCTACAGGAAACTCACTTCAAATGCAATAATAGAACCCCCAGTTTCGGGGTGTTCATCAGACAGGCTGACCTACGGCTAGAGTCCCCTGGCTGGGGACCCAGGCACCACAAGATGGGGGGAGGAAGGGGCACAGCTCCCCCGGAGTTTGAGAACTCAGAGAAGAGAAGGGAGGTCTGAAAGAAATGGTGGCTTCCCCATGGGGTCTGCTCGGGTAATGAATCCAGACAGGGGGCAGCACAGAGCCTGGAGCAGCTTCCTGGCTCCAGAGAGCTTTTAAGGAGAATTTGGGAGATGGAGGGTCTCACTTCCACCCATCTGGGTTCCAGCTCCCTGAGCTCCCCCAGTCTCCTCTCCCTCCACTTCCTGTTTTCTGGCACTTTCTCTTAAATCCATCACTCCCAGGCCTTCCACCTCAGCTGAGCTTTAAGGGGAATGGCCCCTGACACAAAGCTCCTTTCTGTTCGAGTAAGACTTGCTCTCCCCTCAGCCCCGCCCACAGTGAGCTAGAACTTGGATGAGGCCTTCCTTGTGGTCAGGGTCAGGTTTGAGGAGTGAGGTAGGTGCCAGGGAAGCGAGTTGGCCAGGTGCCTGCTGAGGGAAATGGCCGATGAGGAGGGAAGCCCGTTCCCGGCCCAAAAGTGACCAGACCAGCACCTCTAAGTGGCACACAAGGAACTAGACTGTGGGCACTCAAATGTGGGAGCCACTGACACCTAGCAGGTGACCATCAGCCTCCTCACCTGTCAGTTCCTTGGTGTCCTTAGTTCTATGTTAGGGTCAGAAGTGGTGCTGCACCTCTTGGGGGTCTTAGGAGGGTTTAAATGACTTACCATGTAAAGTTTTTAGGATCCTGTCTGACCCAGAGAGTAAATACTATATGAGGCTTGATGTATTATAAGTGGTTGAACACCAGACTCCCCATGTCCTCTGCCCAGGTCCCATAACTGGCCCTGCCCTTCCCCTCTCTGGAAGGTCGGTCACAATCTGGTCACCACTGGCCACCAGGGATGAGAAGGGTAGAGCATATGTCCCTATCTCGGCCTCAAGCAGCTCCTCATCCTGGCCTAGGTGCCTCTCCCCTCTGCCAACCAGGGAAAGCCTCTGTGCTCCCTGATGAAGAGGGATACTCTGCCCCCACCTGGTCAGGTCACCCACAGAATGAGAAAAGCTGGGAAACTCGAAAATCTAAATCTTTGTCCCAGTCTTGTCATGACCTCGATGACCTTGAGTCAGTCACCTCTGGGCTTCAATTTTTTCATGAATAAAACTGAGCACTCCTTTCTTGAACACACGTTAGTTAGTTGTAAGACGTTACGTATCATGAGGGTTATTGTAAGAAGCATCTGGAATAACATGGGTGGAAGTGAGTCAGGAAGCACCGAACAGCTCACCTGTGCATGTGGTACATTCCTGGAACTACAGGAGGCCTTCCAGTCACTCGATGCCTGTGTCTCTTCCTCCCACACTCAACCCACGTCAGGTCTGGAGGTTAGGGATTTTTGTCTGCTCTGTCCTTGGCAACCCCAGTACCTAGTGCACCACACCTACATGCTGAATGAATGAATGAATGGTTCAAATTTGATCTCTCAGTGTGGGAATCTCTTTACGGCCTTCTTGACCTCTCACCTGCGTGAAGATTCTAGGACTGCACAGGCCCCACTGGGCGATCTAGTTATCAGATCATTAACATTACTGCTCCTTTTACTAGACTGAAGTTTGCCTCCTTCTAGACACAGCTCTATCTTTAGATCCACACAAAACCCCTTACGCATAAGCTTTCCTATGTGAGGGATCACTGTTCTCCTAATGCGTGTAGAGGGAACCCCAGGGACGTGGCTCCCTGCTGGCCTCGCCCCGCCTGGGGATGAGCTGGGGAGGCACCCCTCTCCGCGGGAGCATCTCCAGGAACTAGAACGACACGATCCTCCTGTCTTAGGAGGCTGTGCCTTCCAAAGACCCTGATCACAATGTGACAAAGTGACCATCGCTGAGGCAGGAGAGATTTAGGGTAAACTCCAGGGATTTTAAGGTACTATAATGCCCTAGGCCTAAAGCACTCCCCCTCCCCACTCAGGTCACAGGACTGAGTGAGACCCCACAAGCAGGCTGGCCTCAGTCCACCCCCAACTTCCCCCACCCCGCCCCAAGATCTACAGACATCACTTTACACTGTGAGCCTCGCGCAGACCCTCCCCACACATGCCAGCGCCGGAGTCCTGCCTGGAGTCCACCACTCCAGCTAATGATTTACACTCAAGGCCAGATAGGGAGCCCAGGGTCAGGGGGGTGGGGAAGACAGAAGTTTTGAAGGCACAGTTCCTATGGCCCATGCCCTCCTCTACCCCACTGTGTTCCCTCTGCCAGACTTGCACCGCCTTTCCCTCTTCTTCCAAATGCCCTGCACTCTCCGCAGGATGCCGTCCTCACCTGTCACTCTTCCATCTCTACCCCATAACCCTGCCTCCCCTGCCCCACTAAGGTCTACAACAGTGTTTTTCAAAATGAAGCCTAGGAGCAGGAGAGTGACTAGCTAGCAGAGAATTATACTGTTAATACAATAAATAGAGTAAAATAAACAAAGCACAGAGTTCTCCCCACCCTAGGTAGCAGGGTTGAGTGAGCATCTTTACATGGTAAACGTAAATACTGTCTCACTATTTCAATAAAGAGAGAGAGAGAGAGAAACTGTTTTATATATTACTGTGGATTTTACTTTTAAAAGTCTAAAAACCACCCTAAAATGCCTAGTGAGGCATTTTGATGGTCCTGGGCTGGACATCTGAACCATCTGCCTTATTCCTCCTCTCCTCCCTCTCATGCGTCTAGGCAGCATCTAACAGAACTTTCTGCAGCCAGGGAAATAGACTATATCTGTGCATCCAATGCGGTAGCTACTAGCCATGTGTGGCTACTGAGCACTTAATGACTAGTGTGGCTGAGGAAAGAATCTTTTTATGATATTAACTTCAATTAGTTTAGATTGCAGTAGCCACAGGAGTGGCTAGTGCCTAACGCCTACCGTACTAAACGGTGCAGATCTAGAATGCAGGAGACTAGGTCCGGCAGAGACCAGGCCATATTGCTCTCTGTTTGTAAGGTAACGAAGCCAACACTTTACCTAACCAGTAAACATGAGGGCAGGAGGGGTGGTTTTTGTTTTGTTTCTGAGACCAAAAGAAAGTCTCCCTGACCAAATCACCCTACTGTGGTCAATTTCAAGTTACTAGTGGTTTCATTCTGGCAAGCAAAATTCCTGAGCTTAACAATTAGCTTCCACCACTTTTTGAGTGAATTTGTGAGTGAAAGAACAAATAAATGGGGCCTCCCTGCTGGCAAGGGGTTAGGTCTCAGCACTATGAAGCTATCCAGAGCCACTGCAGCACAAGCTGGATCCCCAGCTGGGAGCTTCCCACATGGCACAGCAGACCTCTCCTGCCTCACCCTCTACTCGCCTCAGCAGTGTATGTCAGTCAATCTGCCTGTTATGGTCCCCACTGTCTCTGGTGAACCCTCTCACCTCCCCACAACTCTGGCCTACATCCCAGCTCTTGTATGCATAAATAAATTAATCTTTAAAAAATGCTTTAAACTATTTTTAAAAAAGAAAGAAAGAACAAATAAATGAGCTTCTAACCTGTCAGGATGCAGCTGTGCATGTAGAACACCCATGGGAAGAATTAGCAGAGTAGAGGAACCTTCTAGGCTGTCAACAGGCATCTTTCTCCCATTGTAGCTCCTCTTTGGACCAAGAAATAGAACCCAAATGGGAGAATGGCCATCCCACTTCACAACCCCCCATAACTTAAAGAAACCCAGGGACTTGCCAGCAGGCCCCAACCTAAATCACTCTAGCCAAAGGAATGTCCTATGTTACAAAAGCTGTTGAATACACAGTACGTGTAGAATGAACACCAAGCTCATGCAAGCTAGTCGCTATGGGGAGAGGGAGGGTTTCTGTTGTGTTTTTTTTTTTAGTTTCCCAGGTACAGAAATTACACAGCCTCCCTCAGCCACTGAGACAGCCTTTGTAATGGGAAGGTGCTAAAACTGTAAATCTTGCTGTCATTTAGGAATGCTCAGTGCAAATGTTTGTGAGCCCCAGGCACCATTTCCATATCTCCTTTAAAGGGCTTTCCAGTTGCCCCTAGGTTCACTCCCAAATTCCACACATGTTCAAGGAAGGAGGGGTAGGTACCCGTTTGGGGGTTAGTGTAGTCTGAAACCCCTGGTCTTATCCCTGATTCGAAACACAGAACATTCAAACAAAATTGCAAGCAATAAGAATGCAAGGAAGGTCATCATTCAGAGCCAAGGAATGGCAGGGCAGTAAATGCTACAGACCTTCAGAGGAAAGGCTAGTATGACACATGGCAAAAGTGGACCCTGAGGGATGCTAGGATTTGCACAGCAGTGATGTGTACATTCCACATGAGAAAATAATGAGAATAGTAATAGGGCTCAACTGTGTGCCGAGCACATAGTAGATATTTGCTAAATGCATGTTCATTGAGTGATTAAGGTGCCAGAGGATCTGCGTCTACTCTAGGCTGTAGCAATGGCAAGAAAGCAGAGTGGGCAAATGCCAAGCTTCAGGCAGTACATCACCAGGCAGATAACCCTGAGCTGGCAGGAGCAGCCGGGGCATACAGTAGACTGAGTTGAACCTGTGCCAACAGAAGGGTCTTGTCCCAGCTACTGTCCTAGATGCCAACCCTCCAGCTGTCCCAACGTCCCAGGCCTAAATAGAAGATGACATCCTGCCTGGAGATCATGACTGTGCCCAGGCAGGATCTCAAAGGCCTGTTGCACACCTTGGCTCTGCCTTGAACTTGCTTTGGCACTAAAGCCAGTCACATTCTGCTCCTCAGAGCTACCAGATCCCTCTGTCACCAGGGCTAAAGGTGGCTGAATGGCGACAGCCCTGGGGTGCCTTTCTGGGGTGCTATGGCATTGTCTCTCTCAGGTGCTACCCACTTCCAGGCCTCTGTCACTTCCCCACCCCTTTCCAGGAAGGTTTGTTTAAATCCCACTCAGTAAATACACAAATCGTTAGCCTCAGAAGGTAGTACAACATTGTTCAATCGCTAATCCAAAAATTCCAAGTCCAAAAAGCTCTCAAGACCAAGAGTTATTTGTAATTCACTTACATGCAAAACCTTTCACGAGGCTTTTTATAGTGAATAGCCATCCATTTCCCTATGGAATATTATTGTGTCTAATTCCATGATTCTAGGTGCCACCACAAATCCCTCTGTGCTCTTCCGCATTATACATTATAGGCACTACATTTCCTTTCTAAAATCTAAAAGGTTCTGAATCCTAAGAGTCCTCTGGACCCAAGGGTTAGGTTAAGGGATTGTGGATTTGCAGCACAAGCCCAGACTTAAGTCTGGAGCCAAAGGCTTCTGAGCTTTACCACCTGCTCCTTAAAACTGAGGGTGGGGGTCCCAGGAAGACAAGGTGGAGCAGGGTGACTTGGACAGGTCAGACTAATTGTTTACCAGCAGGGACACAAATGCAGTGTCTCAATTCTTTAACAACAGAAAACAGCCAGAGACATACCTACAGTACCTGCAGTTTCATCTCTCCCAGGCATCAGAACTTGAGCAACACTCTCTTGCCCCCACAAACCCTCACCTCCCCCCACCCTTCCTTCATCATGCAAATGAACCCACCTGACCGGCTGAAAGGAACTGAAGTGTGTAGTGTGTAGCACATTCAGAACTCAGAGGGTGCCGGCCACTTTGTCCCCTCATCCGGCCAGTATTTCTTGACCACCCTGTACTCTGCTAGGCCCTTGTGAGCAAGACAGTGTATAAATTACAGGGTGAACTCAAGGACAAACAGAATGTGCACATACAATGAAAAGCAGAATTGAATTGAAAAAATTAAAGCAAGATTTCAGTGGAGAGTGGCCTGGAGAAGGAGCTTGAGATAGGTTGTCCTGCACAGCGTCAGGAGACCGGTGGGCCAGGCAGACCCTCTGTGCAATTTGAACAAGGTCTTTTCCTCTGTGGGCCCAGTTTTCTCATAAAATGGCGGCTTAGCCTTTGATCCCCTCTAAGTTCCCTTCTACTTTCTATGATGCCAAATATCCCAAGGACTGTCGTTTAGGAGAAGCGAAGTTGGTCTAGTCTTTGTGTACACCCAGACCAATATGTGGAAGCTGCAGGAGGCAGTTTCTGCTCAGATGATGGACTTTCAGCGGTCTGCCTGCTTTGTTCTCACCCCAGTGAGGCAGCTTGGGGTTCAACACTAGGCTGGAAGTCAGCACAGATGGCCATGTGGTGTTCTCCACCCAGAAGGTCCTGCATTCCATGTGTTCAACCTCATGAGAGGTTTGGTGTTTGCAAAGCATTTGTCATCTTCCCAAGAGGGTCCATCTAACTCCATCCTTGCAGCAGGTCTAGAAGACGACAGGGCAGGTCTCCTCATGGAGATGTATGACCCGGGACCCTGGGTAGGAAACAGAGATGTCCTCAGGGAGCCTGGTGTGAGCACATTACACATCGAGGGAGGGACCCTGTAGTCATCTGGCCCATGCTACACATACCGCAGCTA
>PVIJ01016278.1:23181-33362 GCA_004024925.1 Scalopus aquaticus
CACACACACACACACACACACACACACACACACACCCCTACCTCTTTCCTCCCTCTGGCCAACTTCTTCCCTGCCCTACTCCCACTCAACTCAGGAAGAGACAGAGCCCCTGCCCTGAAGGGGTGTGCAGGGTGGCAGGCAAACCCCAGATCAACCATCCACAGGAAGCCAGGAAAGACCACGGCCCTGCAGCATCTGCTCTGCTTTATCGCCAAAGAGGAGAAGCGTGGTTGGGAGGGGCTCCCTGGAGACAGTAGGCACCATGCCTATAGGTAAGGATGAGTGGAATGGAGGGGGCAGAGGATGGGGGCAGGGAGTGGCGATGGGAGCAACATGAAGAAGGGCTTGGAAGGTCACCTACCTCGGTCCATGGAAAACTCTCTTCCTGGAAATAAAGCAGAGCCATTTTTTGGAGATGATTCAGGGATCAATACCGTCTTCATCCTCCAATATGAGGGTATTTTATATATATATACCTGGTTCTGAGTTATGAGGAGCCAGGTCACATCCTCCCAAGACTGAAGGACCTGTGGCCATCACCTCTACACCAAGCACAGCGCTGAGTCTGGTGTTACCCATCTTTCCAGCCTTCCCTCAAGAAGAAATGGGGAGGTTAAAGAGGGCAAGGGGACAAAGACTTGAAGAAAGGTAAGTGGCCTTCCCTGAGACAAAGAGAGGGAAGAATGAAAACCCAAGGTCTGGAATCCTAGTAGTCCTGCTAGGTTTCCTCTCCCTTCCTGCAATAAACCTTAATGGCCCAGTCCCTGATTCCCAGAGAGATCCCTAGATAGAAGTCAAAGAGCTCAGCCCAGAGTGGAGACTGATAGGTGGCATGAGTGAACTGAAGCCTCCCTGGACAGCGCCAGACTGACCCTGACACATTCTCCCAAATGCCAGGAATCGGTGTGGGTCTGCGATCCAGTGGATCCTTCTCTTCCCGGGACCCAGCTTCTAGGGGAGAGCAGAGAGCGCGGAGGGTGGAGATCAGTGAAGCATAGGTTTGGGGATCACAAGGAAAGAAAGGAGCTGCTCTTGGGAGGCTCTGAAAGTGGACTAAGCCTCTGGGATGTCTCCCACAAACCCAGTGAGCTCATCCCAAACCATTCCTTTGCTCTCGAACTTATCCCCTCCACCTCTCCATTCCACTTCCCAGCAGGGTGAGTGGAGAAGACAGGTGGCATGAGTGAACCGAAGCCTTCCTGGACAGCGCCAGGCCCTCTGGCCCAGACCAACCACCTGCCCCAGCTACCAGGGAGGCAGGAAGACTTTGAGGTTTAAGCTTCACCATGGACAGAACCCCTGTCAAGTGTGGACACAATGTGCAGAGAAGTCCCCCAGACTGGGAAATGGGCAAACAGTGTCTCTCTTGCTCCCTCAGTCCCACCCGTCCTGGGTCTTTCCTCAAGACACTTCTGGGCCTGCTGGGACAGTGGCAACAAATGAGGGCTAGAAGTGGGGGAGATAAGACCACATGGAGTCCTCAGCTTTCTACTCTGAAAAACAGTCTACATTTTGTTTCCAGAACTATCTTTAACTCCACATCTGTCCCCCATTACCACTCCCTTCCCCTGTAAACATCTTTTTTTTAAGATTTATTTATTTATGCATACAAGAACTGAGGTATAGGCCAGAGGTGTGGGGGGGTAAGAGGATTCACCAGAGACAGAGTGGGGAGCAGAACAAGCAGATCGACTGAAGTACACTGTTCAGGGGAGTAGTGGACGAGGCAGGAGAGGTCTGCTGCGCCATGTGGGACTCTCTCTGGCTGGGGATTGAACTCGTGCTGTAGTGGCTCTGGATAGCTTCATGGTGCTGCGCTTAACCCGTTGCTTCATGGTTGCTGCGCTTAACCACCAGAGAGGCCCTGTAAACACCTTTTAATGGCTTCCCTTTGTTGAAAATATAAACTCTAATCTCTTTACCCCTGCATTCCATCTCTCCTGCCAGTCCCAAAGCTCTCTCCCTACTTAACTCTGTCTCCTTCTCCAAACCCTCTGCTCCATCTGAACTGATCCCAAACAATGTCTCCTAAGCTGCCTCCTTCCCTCTCCTCTGTTTCCTACATCCCACACTTGCCTCAGAGATCAGCACAAATCACACCTCCTCCCTGGAGCCTCCCCTATCCCCCTGGCACCTGAAGCTGGTGCCCTCTCAGCCTCTGAACACCTCTTATTGGCACCATTCATGGAGAGTGTTCTTTTAGTACTTGAGGCACCCCGCCCCAAGGGATGGTGGCATTGGTTATTGGAATGGACACTACGTCATTCCAGTGAAGGTGGCTACTCTGTTATTCTGGAAGGGACAGGAAGAGAAGTTCATAGCAGGGGTCAGTAACCCTGGCCCCCAATCCAAAAGATGTCCACGAGTGATGAACTGAACGGCCCCCAACCAGGTTCAGAAGCACAGACATGTGTAGTATACAGTGTGTGAGAGACCCGGACATGGCGACAGAGGCCGAGGTGGGGGGCAAGGAAAGAACAAGAGGCAAAGACTGTTCCCTCCAGGGAAGATAAACTGCAGAGATTGAAGGGACAGAAACTCTTTCCTGGGAAAGAATGTGGTATTCGGCCTACAAGAAAGAAAATGGATATTTCCTGGAAAGGAGGGGAGTCTGGTCTTATCTGGTGTTTACATTCCAGACAGCCCCTGTTGATTCTCATCTTTAAAAAAAAAAAAAAAACAAAAAAACATTTATTTTATTTGTTTATGCAAACAAGAGCTGGGGCATAGGCCAGTGGTGTGGGGGTGTGAGAGGATTCACCAGAGACAGAGTGGGGAGCAGAGCAGGCAGGTCTACTGAAATACACTGCTGAGGGGAGCAGCGGGTGAGACAGGAGAGGACTGCTGCGCCATGTGGGTCACCTCCCTGGCCGGGCATCGAACTTGCGCTGCAGTGGCTGCTTATGCTGCAGATAACTTCATAGTGCTGAGACTTAACCCCTTGCACCACCAGAGAGACCCAACTTCTCATCTTAATTAGAAAATACCTGTGGATCCCTATAATGTGCTGGGAGAAAGGAACTCAGGGGCTTCCCCCAGTGCTTCTCCCCTCCCCTCTGACCTCCAGGTTGGCTGCAGGGCCCAGTGGGAGCAAGGGGGCTTGGTCTCCTGTATCTGTCTCTGGGGCCATCCTTTATGCTAAATTCCTGGGGACATTATGTGAGAGGATCTGGGCACCACTCGTGCAGAAAACACATCTAAAATAACCACTGAGAGAAAGCAATTCTCTCAGCCAGCCTGCCATGTCACCTCCACACACACACACCCCTCACCCTCACCCAGTCCTATGATGTCCAAGGTGTCGATACTTCATCCTTCCGGCTGTTCACACAGAATCACTACATGTCAGACACAGTGCTAGGAATATAGACACTTCATTGGGAACCTCACTAATGTGTGGCTGAGGGCCTCCCTGGTGGCACAACGGTTAAGTCTCAGCCTATGAAGCTATCCGCAGCCACTGCAGCATGAGTTCGATCTCCAGCCAGGGAGCTTCCCACATGGCGCAGCAGACCTCTCCTGCCTCGCCTGATGCTCCCCTCAGCAGTGTATTTCAGTCGATCTGCCTGTTCTGCTCCCCATCTGTCTCTGGTGAATCCTCTCACCACCCCACACCTGTGGCTTACACCCCAGTTCTTGTATGTATAAATAAATAAATCTTTTTAAAAATTTTTAAAATAATGTGTGGCTGAAACCATCACCAGCTGTCAACATGCTGTTAGTGAGTGGAGACCAAGTTTGGTCTTGTAGGACTAGGCAGTCTCAGAAGCAGAGTGAATCTGAGCTGGTCCTTGAAGGATCTGACAAGGTGAGGCAGTAAGACAGTGCCAGGCATAGCTGGCAGAGGGAAAGGCAGGAGCAGAGGTCTTGATTCACACCCTCCTGCTCACTCTCAGTTCCTCTCTCCTGCAGCAGATTTCTCTCACTCTTAAATGACCACTGAGATCCTTCCCATTAGCATTAAATATAATATAGTGTTGCCCACCTTCAAACAAGCTCCTGAACCACCTGCCCCCAGAGCTCCCTCCCTCATTCTCTGTTCCTCTCCCAGGCCCTCCCTTCCTAACCCCTGTCCACTGCCCAGTCCACTCCAGGCTGGCCCCACCACCCCCTCTCCTACATAAAATCCTTCAGAGGCTTTGGAAATGTCCAAATACACGCAGTCCCCGGACTCTCTCCATCCTTCCTGTCTCCCCCTTATTGACCAGCCCTCAGCCACATTCGATTTCTCTGGTTTTCCTGAAGAGCCACATTTTTCCAGCCTGATCACCTGGGAGTGAGGTGGTCGCTGCCAGTTCCACTTGACACATCCGTTACACACACTCACACACACACAGAGCCCCTCGCCTAACTCCCTCCCACCCCGTCCTCAGGGAATTTTCCCTTATCCTCCCGGCTCTGACTAATTGCTCTGGACTCCAGAAGGAGCTCAGTGAGTGTGAGAAATGGAAACTAGAGAACAAAGGGAGGGGAAAGACCTGAGAAGAGGGTGAGGGTGAGAGCCAGGAGGTTTGCCAGGGGAGCAGAAGGGGACTCGGGGCTGCAGTTGGAGAGGTATCTTGAGCCCTTAGGCATTTAATTCCAAGATCGGCATCTATTTGAGTTATTCTCTTTTGTTTCTAGCAATTCATTGTTTTATTCATTTTGTTGAATTGCAGCTGATGGCTCTGTAGACTGGGGACACCAGCTGGCTTGGGGAAGCAGCACATCTCTGAGCCCGCCTCTGCCCCCTGGTGGCCTGCCAGGTGCAGATGGCTATCCAGCCTAGCCAGTGCCTGTAGGCCTGTCAAGTTCTGATTTTCTGGTTTTATAGCACCACCATTTGACCGAGTCTGCTAATAGTCAACTTTCTACCTGAATTCACCTCCAGTTTCTTTTCAACCTCCCCACTGAATTGGGGTTCATAGAACTCTTGGAATGCAAGACACATCAATGAACAGAGATCCATCCAAAGCTTCATCCATTCTCGAAGTTCATTCTGACCATGGTAGAGAAGCAGGCAGAATGACAAGTGACATTGTCCAGCAGTCAAGGAAGTGACAAGATGGATGTCAGGCATAGGACCTCCAACCCAACAGCTCCCTAGGGCCCAAGCTATCCCAGTTTCCTGGCCCTGCTCCTTCTTGGCCCTCCCCCAACACCTCCACCCTCCTTCACCCTGCACAGAAAATCATCAGCTTCCTACTGGAGGCTTTTCCAAATTAACTACTAACAGTCTTTAAAATCTTGCTATTAATAGCATAATACCATTAATACCTTGATATTATTCTTCAGTATCTTTTAACAATACACTTATTTTTGTCTCATAAAAGTGAGATTGTACCCACTGTTTTGTAGCCTCCTTTTTACACATAAAATATATAATTTCTTTCTCTATCAAATAAATATTCATCTGTCAAGAATCTAATACTGGGCCTCCCTCGTGGCGCAGCGGTTGAGCGCTGCGCTGTGGAGCTGTCGGCAGCGCAATGCGGGTTCGACGCCCAGCCGGGGAGAATCCCACATGGTGCGGCAGACCTCTCCTGCCTCGCCCGCTGCTCCCCTCAGCAGTGTATTTCTGATCTGCCTGTTCTGCTCCCTGCTCTGTCTCTGGCGAGCCCTCTCGCCGTCCCGCGCCTCTGGCCTGTACCCCAGCTTGTATGTAAAAATAAATAAATCTTAAAAAAAACACAAAGAATCTAATACTATTATATTTAAGGATTGAATAGTATTCTCTAAGTGGATATAGCATAATTTATTATTTAACCAGTTTCCTAGTTTGGAACCATTTACATTGCTTTTAGTTTAGCTAAGCTTCAAATTTAAAACGAATTTCCCCTAAACTTCCCAATATAGGAAGGTAGTAGTGGCCCTACATTAGAACAGGAAAGTAGCTTTTAGGGCTAGGCCAAGTGGCAGAATGGAAAGAGCTCTGAAGTCAGACTAGACTTGGGTTTGAATGCTTTCCTGGCCGGGAGTGTCACAAGCTGTCAGCCCGCCCCACAGACATGTCTCATAAAGGAAAATGGAGTTGGTAAGGCTGGGGGAGGACAGCTGCATGGGACAAGTTGCCAGCGACACCCAATGGAGTGGAAGAGAGAGTGCAACTGGAGAGGATGGTGAGTCCACCCTCCCGTCTCGCCCACTGCTCCCCTCAGCAATGCAATTCAGTCAGTCTGCCTGTTCTGCTCCCCACTCTGTCTCTGGTGAAGCCTCTCACCCCCACACCTCTGGCCTACACCCCAGTTCTGTGTCCAGGTGCACCTACCAGAGGCTGACCTCGAGGTTTGGATGGAGTCATCTTCTCCCACGTGCTCGGGGTCCTGGAGGACCCTCTGCCGTCAGAGGAGAACGTCCTCATGTAGGCCTTCGCTGAGATGGGAGCCTGTGTGCCCGGTTTTGTATACCAAGGGGTACAATAGGGGACATGATACAGAAGCTCTCAGGGCATCTGAGTGGTACCAGAAACAAAGAAAACATGCAAGGACAGAGCTCTGAGGCCCAAGGCCAGGTGCCCATCTCCCCAGAGCCCCTGTAGTGGCCTGAAAGGTCTAAAGAAGAAACTAGGTCTTCTATCGCTGCTGGGGCACCCAAGATGAGGCAGCCAGTGCTGAGGAGGAGCTACTGCCAGGGCTGTAGGTACCCCCATAGGGCTTCCCTACCTGTTCAATGGAGCAGGGGCCTGGGTGCTGACCGTGGCTCCAGGGGACTTGAACAGAGCTATGCAGATGCTAGTCGAGGTGAAGGAGGAGAGGCCTCCAGCTTGGGGTGGCCCCAACCAGGACTTGCCTCGGCACCTCAGAGGCCCCCAAAAGAATGCACCGAAGTCCTTCATCTTGCAGAAATATATGATGGTGGATAGCACAGAGGATCAGAAAATTCACAGCCCATGGATCCAGTGGAGGACCCCAAGGAGCTGATCCCATTGACAACCAGGTGGTGAGCACCAAAGGGAAATGATACAGTGCAGGGCCTCCCTGGTGGAGCAGCGGTTAAGCGCTGCGCTGTGGAGCTGTTGGCGCGAGTTCGACACCCAGCTGGGGAGATTCCCACATGGCGCGGCGGACCTCTCCTGCCTCGCTGCTCCCCTTAGCAGTGTATTTCCGTTGATCTGCCTGTTCTGCTCCTTGTTCTGTCTCTGGTGAACCCTCTCGCCGGCCCATGCCACTGGCCTGTACCCCAGCTTGTATGCACAAATAAATAAATCTTTAAAAAAAAGATAGTGCAAAAATGTGCGGAGCCCTGAGGCCAAGGCCACGTACGCCAACCTCAAGCCGGGCCGGAAAGCTGCTTCCACTGAGGCCTTGGCAGGACTCCACCCCAGCCTTTCCAGGCGCAGATGCCAGAGGGATTGGGGAGCCCTGCACCCCACAACATGCCTGCCCAGCTTCTGTCCCCCTTCTCTACTCCATTCTCAACTTCCTTGCTCCAGTGTTAACCTCTTAGAGCTGCCCATGGGCATAAGAAAAGTGGTTCCAGAAAGGTGGGGGAAAAGGAAGCAAGGCACGTGCCCTCAGCCTCCACTGTGACTTGCGCCACCTCATGTCTGCCTCTCTGAACTCTGACGGCATTTGAACTGAGACCATGAAAATATTATTCTATTTCTCTCTAACAAGACCCTGTAAGGAGGACAAGGCTATGGGAGTAGTCCACCCTGAGTTAGGCAGATGCATTATCTGCAGAAAATTTAAAAACAATAAAACTAACTACAAGTCTGTTTTTATTATCTCCATGTGTAAGCAGCTCTTGAAAAGGTCAGGGATAAAATCCCCCATGAGAAAAATCTTGTGTTGGTATCCAAGTTCCAAACAACTACAGCGACACTGTTGAGTTTTAATAACAAATGTGTATGCTTCAAATGAACATACTTTCATTTTCTTTTTTTTAAAAAAACAGTTTATTAAAACAAGACACTTGACTTGAAGGAAATACCATCTCGGATTCATTCCTTTTAGAGTAATTTATTCCTACTTAAAGACAGATTGTCCTACATTTAACAGTTATGTACAAGAAAGTCAGAAAGTCATAAAATTGTCCTAGCCTTTTTTTTTACGATTTATTTATTTATGCATACAGGAACTGCTGGGGTATAGGCCAGAGGTGTGGAGTGGTGAGAGGATTCACCAGAGACAGAGTGGGGAGAAGAACAGGCAGATCGACTGAAGTACACTGCTGAGGGGAGCAGTGGGTGAGACAGGAGAGGTCTGCTGTGCCATGTGGGTCAGCTCCCTGGCTGGGGGGTTGAACTCATGCTGCAGTGGCTCTGGGTAGCTTCATAGTGCTGCGCTTAACCCATCGCGCCACCAGGGAGGCCCAAAATTGTCCTTGGCTTTACAATGGTAAATGAAAAGCATTAAAGTTCTCCAACTGAACAAGGTATGCAAGGATTTTTATGTTTTTTTGTTTTTCTCTCTTTTCCTTTTTTTTTCCTTGTCAAATAGTGAAAGCAAAATAACTTCCCGGAATGTAAGAGCTGAATGAGACTGCCACTGATGCTGAAAGGAGGTATTTTCACTGAACCAATATTTTCGCCATCCTATCAGCATCCAAAACATCCCATTGGCCATTTAGTACTGACTACACTTGATCTTAGCCAAAAGGCCAGAAAGGACCTCCCTGGTGGCACAGGGTGTTAATTAAGTCTCAGCACTATGAAGCTTTTGGCAGCCACTGCTGCACGAGTTCCATCCCCTGCCAGGGAGCTTCCCACATGGCACAGCAGACCTCTCCTGCCTCACCCGCTGCCCCGCTCAGCAGTGTATTTCAGTCAGTCTGCCTGTTCTGCTCTCCACTCTGTCTCTGGTGAATTCTTTCAACCCCCTCTCCCCCCACACACACACCTCTGGCCTACACCCCAGTTCTTGTATGCATAAATAAGTCTTTAAAAAAAAAGGCCAGGAAGCCAGAGCCATTTAGTTTTTAAAAACATCATTTTTTTAAAACACCATGTGCTTTAAAACATGCGCTTTAAAACACAAAGTGACTGGTGTGTGCACCCCAATAACGGAATGGGGAAGGAGAGATGAAAGGGCAGGGAAAGCTACAGTGTAGGGAGTCGGGCTCGTGGGACATATTTGTGGTTTGCTAATTGAGGATGTCTGCGGAGTCTTCTGTGGAGTCTGGGAAAACAGCTCTCAAAGCTGCAGGGTCCCTTTGTGGTAGACACTTCCACTGTATCTTCACCCCCCAGTTCCAACTGTGAGAGATTGGGGGTGGAGGTAGGGTGTAGGAGTGTGGTGCAGGGGAGAGGGTGTCTGTTTCATTGATTGACTGCTGGTCAATCTCAGTCAGGGTCATTGCAAATGGCAAGATTTCAGTCTTTTTTTAATATGGCTAATCAGTATTGTATCGTGAAATATATGGACATACATAGCTATGTAACTATCTATCTATACATATCACACTTTATCCATTCATGGATAGGTGGACACTTAGGTTGTTTCCATGTCATGGTTACTGTAAATAATGCTGCAAGGAACATGGGAGTGCAGATACCTTTTCAACTTGTGCTTCTGGTTTCTTCAGATAAATACTCAAAAACGGAACTGCTGAATCATATGGTAGTTCTATTTTTAATTTTTTGAAGAACCTCCACACTGTTTTCCATAGTGGCTGCACCAAATACATCCCAACCAACAGTGCACAAGTGTTCTATTTTCTCCACATCCTACACTTGTTATTTCTTGCCTATTTGATTATAGCCATTCTAACAGGTATGCGGTTTGGAGCTGCATTTTCCTGATGATGAGTGACAGTGAGCACCTTTTCGTGTACCTCTTGGCCATTTTGTATGTCTTTTTTTTTAAAAAAAAAAAAAAGATTCATTTATTTATGCGTACAAGAACTGGTAGACCAGAGGTGCAGGGGGTAAGAGGACTCACCAGAGACAGAGTGAGGAGCAGAACAAGCAGATTGACTGAAACACACTGCTGAGGGGAGCAGCGGCCGAGACAGGAGAGGTCTGCTGTGCCATGTGGGTCAGCTACCTGGACAGGATTGAACTTGTGCTGCTGCAGTGACTGGTGATAGCTTGATAGCACTGTGTCTTTTACCTCTGCACCACCAGGGATGCCCTTGTATGGCCTCTTTAGAAAAATATATGTTCAGATCCCATGCCCATCTTTCTTTTTTTTTTTAATATATATTTTTGTTGTTATTTATGTCTTTTACATTTTGTATTCCCCTTGGGTAGCCCACCACCA
>PVIJ01016279.1:0-33263 GCA_004024925.1 Scalopus aquaticus
TCTCGAGTTTTATAACTCTGCCGTGCCCGGGAAAACGCCTCTGCTCACCTTTTTTTTTTCTTCCGGGTTTCCTCAGGTGCCTCTCGTCTTGGTCTCCTGGTCCGGTTTTGTGTTGAGGGGAGGGGAGAGGGGATCTGGTGGTTCTTTCTTCTCCTTGATCAGTCTTTTTAGCTTCTTTCCAAGTTCTACTCACCCGTGATGGTGTTAGATTTATGTAGCGTTTCTGGATCTTCTCTGGGTTCGGCTGATGTCTCTTTATAGGCGGCTTGTCTTTTGGGAGAGTTGATACTAGCGTCCCTTCACCGCCATGTTGATGACGTCGTCTCTGAATTTCTAATTTTTGAATAAAAGTATCTACATATAGTTTTATGTATATATGTCATATAGTTTTGTAATATAGGGAATAATAAGAGAAATGAGGGTCTCCCTGGTGGCCGATGCGTTAAGTCTCAGAGCTATCACTGTGATGGCCCACTGTGATAGCCTGAGTTCGATCCCAAACCCCCCGCCAGGGCGCTAACCCAAATATGGTGCAACAGACTCTCCTGTCTCACCTGTTGCTCCCTGTAGGGTAAATGAAAGAGGCATCATTAATTTCCGCCTTACTGCCATTGTATTTAATGATGGACACCTGCAATCTTGCATGTGTGCCTTGTGGCAATGCCTGGAGTGTGGTATACACCTGTGTAAGTGGGCACACCTGCACCTGGAGATACACTATGTAAGGGCGGTGACACAGAAGTAAAAGAAGAGTAGAGGAAGCAGAGGCAGAAGAAATGGAAGAAGTGGGAGAAGTGGCAGCAGCAGCAGAGAGCCCAGAAAAAAATGAAGATTTGCCAGGGGCTAGGAGGCCTGCCAGCCTCCTGGCCTCCCAACCCCCCTTGCCTGCCCTGTACCTGGTTCCCTTACTGCAGAAGGATCATTAAAAGCCTAAAAAGCTACTGAGGGCTCCAGTACTCATCCTTTACCAGTTTGCCTGAATCATAGGTAATCTGCCTGGTGCCATGTTGGCACTACACTCCCCTCAGCAGTGTATTTCAGTCATCTGCCTGCTCTGCTCCCCACTCTGTCTCTGGTGAATCCTTTTACCTCATGTCCACCACTGGCATAGATCCCAGCAAGTCTATGCAAATATAAAATAAATAAAATCTTAAAAACAAAAAGAAGTGAGGCATTGCCACCCTATCATGAGGAGTTTGTATTTCATGTGTTCTATATTGACTTAGAAAAGAATTTTGTTTCATTTTAGAGTGAGATGGCCCCTCTGGTAGCACAAGGGTTAAAATCTCAGGACTTGCCAGTCACTGAGGCATTAGTTAGATCCCTGACCAGGGAGCTGACTACATGGTGCAAGAGACCGCTCCTGTCTTGCCCGCTGCTCCCCTCAGCAGTGTATTTCTGTAGATCCGCCTGTTCTGCTCCCCACGCTGTCCCTGGTGAATCCTCTCATGTCCCACATCTCTGGCCTACACAGTGCTTGTATGCACAGATAAATAAAATAAAAATAAAAATCTATCTTAAAAAAATAATTTTGTAGTGATTTTTAAATTTATTTCTTTCTCTAAACTTTTTGTCAAGATACCTCTTATCCTTTAGTTCAACCCTGGATTAGAGAATATAGTATCCAACCTCTCTTGAGATCTAATACAAAAGTTCTCTAGTGCTTCCTTGTGAATTTTTGGAATCATTGTAATACATTTGGAATATATTGATTTAGGTTTTTTTTTTCCTAATGAAATGTTTGACATCTTCTCTGTCTGGGTGGATATAGCTACAAAAATAGGCAGATAAATAAGTAGAGATATTTGGTATATATTGTATAATGTAGGCCATGTATTTATACATATATAAATATAGATATGATTTACATATATATAGGATTTACTTCTTCTTAAAATGTTAATTCATAAAAAGCACTTGCATAGTGTCACAATTCCAAAATGATGACATTATTTTAAGTGAATTAATCTACTCTAAGACAACGTTAGGCATTTCAAAAGTTGTATAATTCTCCTGAATATGTAAATTTGTTATAATTCAAAAAGAAATATTTGATAAATCAAAATATAAATAATATCTGACTGATATAATTTATTTCACTAAATCACAGGAGACATTTGTAGGTTAACATTTCTCTTGCACAGGAGGCATTTGTAGAGTTAAGAGTTGTAATTTTTCTATTTCCTAACTAATTTTTCTTCTGATTTCATTAACTGAAATGAATCTCAGAAACATTTGTTATCAGGAACTTATTATTTATTCGCATGTTGATGTTCTCCAAAAATATTAAATGCCTCCTCTCTTGCTAGTCTATGGCTTTCCATTATTTATTTGCATTTTACTCAGCTGTGCAATGTAGTAATAAAACAGGAATTTATGCATACTAAAGCCTTCTGAAGACAGTGTCCAATAGAGGACAGGTCATCGTCTGCGGGTCCGTCACCTGTGTGTGCAATTGCGAGACCACTCAAGCTCAGGGTACCACAATAATGGGGTTTATTTTACAAACTGGAGAATCAATGTATTACGGAGGCCACAGCGCCTGGCTATCTCACCTGAGGCCATGGTGTTCAGACGTCTCAAACAAAAGGTCACCCCTCCAAGACGAAATCATCCTGACAACCATCACCTGTAAGTGGGGCAGCCAGCCAAAGGTGGCTGGGGTCAAAATCAAGGTGCTAGCCCAGATTGAGGGGCTCACAGAAGAAGCCAGTGAAACGTTGCAGCAGCAGCCATAGCCACAGTCCAAAGCTGTGATGAACTGCATCAGACGTTGGAACAGAAAGCAACAGAAACAGCAGCAGTAATAGATAGCGGATGAGCCCAGAAACAGCTCTTCCTCAGCCTTTGGCCCACACCAACAACAACAGCTCAGCACTAGACCTGGGGCCTTTGCTCTCTCTAGACCACACAAGAGTGCAGGCAGATGCAGCTGCCCAGTCACCTGCAGTGCTCCTGGCTTCTCTTCTGAGATCAACGGCTGGAAGCTTCCTTCTTCAGAAGCACACAGTGTCCCCAGTCTGGGCCTCTGGACATCTTCAAGTCTGGACCATTGGCATTGGGGGTTTGGCAGAATGCATGTCTCAGGGGCTTGCTCCTGCATTTCCTTAACTTTTCAGAGTTCCCCAGCACCCCATTGATACATCCTGTCTAAACTGTTCACCTTAGTCCCTCAGCCCGGAAGCACCCCCAGCTTGGGAACGCACGCATGCAGCAGCGGGGAAAGATGCCACATTTTCCGATGCTTTGTAAAAGCCACTCTTGGCCTTTAGGGGAACTACGGGGCTGGGAAACAGTAAGGAATATATATTCAAAACGATAACTATGCACTACAGGAATTCTGAAAGAAAATATATATCCATTTTGATCTAGGGGAGAATGAGTTGCAACTTAAATAAAATGGCAAATAAAATTCCACATATTCTGAAAGAAAAAGTTTATACCTTAAAAAGAATGGGTAGGAAGTGCTAAATCAAGAGAAAAGGTCATTAAATAATTCTTATTTATAGCATGTATAGCCATGCTGTTAAATAAGACATTTATAATTTTATTGAATAAAAATAGCAAATGAATAAAGTATCAAACTGTGACCTTTGTAAATAGTAAATCTCTGATATTCCTGACGTCAAAATACATTGTTTCAAACCCCCAAATCTTCAACTGATAATATTTTATCATTTTAATGCCTCCTTGCTAAAGCTGCACTCAGAGATGATAAGCCTCGCACCCATTGTTGAATCCTTTTTATCTGACTTCCTGGTGTCAGTGGGTGTGAAAAGATCGACTTTTCTTTCAGGCAGCAGATGCCTGCAAGCTGCATAGAGGCTGAGAAGCTGACTTTGTTGTTCTTCTGCCTGCTATATCTGGGTAGAATCCCCAGAAAATTTTACAGTATTTTTAAAGTATGAAAGACCTGCCAACACATGTGTCTTGTGCATTATCTGCTCCTCCCTGGGCAGTGCAGCCCCTCTCAGAGACAGGGCAGATTTAATATTTGCCCTTGCACGTTTTGCTGTCATCTCTCACCCCTACACACCTTTCATCCCTCCCACCTACCCAAATCCCCAAAGTCAGTGTCTTGTCCAAAAGTTCTCCTCATTTTCCTTTTGGCTAGGTTGGCCACTGAGCGTTGTCTCTTCCTTTAAAAAAAAAATTGTCTATTTTTGCGTAGAACTGGGGTGTAGGCCAGAGGTGTGGGGGGTGAGAGGAGTCATCAGAGACAGAGTGGGGAGCAGAACAGGCAAAACGACTGAAATACACTGCTAAGGGGAGCAGCAGGCAAGGCAGGAGAAGTCTGCTATGCCACATGGATTAGCTCCCTGGCTGGGGATTGAATGCAGGCCACAGGGATGATAATGCTTTTAGCACTGAAACTTAACCCCAGGGCACCAGGGAGGCCCCCATACGGTCTCTTCCTACCATACCTCCTGGGGCTGCCTGGGCCAGATCAGGGTGCCCTCAGGTCCCCATCATCCTCCCAAGTGAGTGTCCACTCTACAGGAGAGGGCAGGTATCCTATGGAGACTTGCAGTCCAGCCCTGCAAATAGCCCAACTGGCTAGGAGGGGTGTACCTTATGTGTCCCACATGGGTGGGCTAGGATCTCTGGGTTTGCCCTCACCGAAGCCTCTGCAGGCCCAGTCGATTTCCCAAATCCCAGAACCGTAGGTGTGACTTAAATCTGAGCAAAATTGACTAGGACTTCAGAAATCCTAGAAGGAACCCTAAACACAGACTGATTTCTAATGCCTAGGTAGAAGAGACCAGTTCAACTTATAAGACCAGCTCAAGCTTAGTCCAAGGTACTGGGAAACAACCCAATTCATTTGACACTTAGATTCTTTTGAATGTTGAAAGAAACTGTATGGCCTGACTTCTATTATAAATCCAAAGACAAAGGGTTTTTGTTTGTCTTCTAAATATTGTTACATGTTTCAAACCCATCTTTAAAGTCAATTTTTGACAATGAGGATATCGTAATTAAAAAAAAAAACATAAAATACAACTACTTGCAGGCAGGCAAAGTCACACACAACTATATAGAACTGAGTCAAAGGTACAAATATCAAGCAATCCATAGTATGCAACAAAGATGAGTACATGTCAAAATAGATAAATAGTATGAGATTCCTGAAAGAATAATATGGAGGTGAGGGTGAATTGGTTATGAGATTTGTCACTCCACTAATCATGAGAGTTGATCCTGGCTGGTGAGTTAAGTGTCCCAGAAGTGGTTTGAGGAAGAAGATTGTTGATCCTAAATATAGAACAGACCACTCTTTGGTCAAGGGTGGTCTAGTATTTATACCTCCCTGCTAGAACTTCCAAGCAAGCTCTCAAGAATAGTATCTGTCTAATATTTAGCCAAGGATAAGCACAGGCTGTGAATTATGTAATATAAAATATCAGAAAATTCATTTGTTGTTTATGTAAAATTCAAATGAGACTGTGCATCTTCATTTTAACTGGTTGCTCTACTAATAAGCCATTATGAGGATTTTGAAGTTTTTATCTGAATGAGTTAGATAATTATTTGAATAATGGAGAGTTATGGCAGAAAGGTTTTGAAAAACCATTCTCTATCCTCAAAACAGTAAACAATTTTTATTACTTTTTTCATTAATCTTTTGTTTTCTTTGAATTTTTTTATTGATGTACCATTGGTTTATAACTTGTATATGATCTAGATATATAGGATTATACCCTTCAGGTATATGTTACCACACCACCCTCACCACCAAGGTACAGAGAGTCTTCCACCATAGACAGATTTGCCTCCTCTCCAATTTTCTCTCTTCCCCTTCCTTTATTTCTGGTAGCCTCAATACTACAGGCAATTTCTAGGGTTTGTCATTGTTTTGGTTTTATCTAACATTTTGTTTTGTTTCTGTGTAATTCACATGTAAATGACCATCTAATATCTGTGTTTCTCCTTCTGATTTATCTGACTTAGCACAATCCCTTCCAGTTCCATCCAAGTTGTCACAGAAGACAAGAGTTTATCCTCTGTAGCTGAGTAGTATTCCATTGTACATATGTATGTGTTTATATATGTGTGTGTGTGTGTGTGTGTGTGTGTGTGTGTGTGTGTGTGTATTACATCTTCCTACTCTACTCATCTGTCTTGGGTCACTTCAGTTGTTTCCATAGTTTGACTATTGTAAATTATACTACAGTGAACATAGGAGTACACATATAATTTTGGATTAGTATTTTTGCATTAGTATTTTGCATACCTAGGAGTAGATTTGTGGACCCTTAAGGTAGATTTATTTTTTAACATTTTGAGAAATTTGCATACTGTTTTATGTATGGGCTAGACCAGTCTGCATTCCCACCAACAGTGTATGAGGGTTCATTTTTTCTCTACATCCTCATCAATACTTGTTTCTTCTGGTCTTTATGATATTGGCCATTCTCACAGGTGTTAGATGATTGAAGCAAATATGCATATATAATTTTCTACCTCGGTCTTACATGAAAAGTTAATAAAAAGACAACTCAAATAATAATATGTCTTGAATTTGACTCCAAATTTGAAATTGAAAAAGAAGCCAATGAAACACTTCCCCCACAGATGTTAAATATCTTTGAAAGGTTGTTGTTTCAGTTTTGGGAATGATTAAAAACAAAGATTAACACATATTGAACATGGAGTCATACTCTTCTGTAATGATAGTATGAAGTGGTACTTTGTGTTTTTGGTGCTATTAATAAAGAAAATAAAAGTTTAAATGTATCAAAGTCCTGTTTATTTCAACTGTATCTTAAGCTTTGTAATGTATATAATGCTGTTGTTTTATTAATATGATTAGCAATAGATGACTATGTAATAAAGTCATAAATGCATTAATAAAAGGTTCTTATGCTTCAACTATTTTATTGATGGGAAGTTAAACAGAAAAGCTTAGAATATCCTCTACATGTATAATAAACTTATTCTCTTGACTTTGCCTAATACATTTCCTTTTACATCTAAAATTCCTTTTCTATAATATTTTAAACCAACTTCTTATTACACACATTTGATTCCTTATGTGACCCAGTGTTCCCACCAGTAAGTTTCAATTCTATGACTAAATTTTTTATAGTTTTCATAATAAAGCCATAAAAATCAAGTTATATCAGACATACTTCCAGAAGGAGAAATTGGATTTAGGCTGCTTTCAAAACTTATTAGAGGAAAATCATTTTCTATTTAGATGATACCATAAGTTATATAGTTATCAATTTTGATCTATCAAGTTACAATGGAAAAATAAGATATTATCTTAGCAGTTTGGATCATCTTAATCTATGAAAAGAGTGTTTATGGCACTTACTCCCAACTAATCACCATATTGTCCCTTTATCCTACTTCCATATCTCTGTAATCCTTCTGTTTGAGTGATAAGACTTAACATATTGATTTCTTCCTGAGAGAAGAGGGCAATTGTTTCAGTGGGTAATCTTTTTATCACTCTGGTCAAACAATCTTTCTTACTTGCTAAATTGCCAAAGAAATTTCCAACCGCTTCTAAACTCACATTATAAGCAAGGAAAGAAGAGATTTCATCTTTAATGTATTGCAGAACATGTTTTTATATTTAGCTATTTTATAACTCCTGAAATTTTACTGAGAAATATTTATGTAAAATAAATTGAATTAATTTGAAGAATGTATTTTGAAGAATTTTTACGGATGTATTCTGGAAACATACAGAACATTTATATTTATCTCACCTCCAAAAGTTTTTATTTGTTCCTCCTATTACTTCTAGCCCTAGCCAATCCCAATCTGCTTTTAGTCAGCATAGATTAACAGATTAGAATGTTGTAGAAATAGAATCATATTAGTAAATACCTTTTCTTGCCCTATGTCTCTAAGATATCAAAATCTCTTTGATTTACTTATGTTACATTTATCACAGTTCAAGCTTTTTTATTAATATAGTTTTTAGATGAAGTATCTGTTAAAGAGTTTTGCCCATCTCTAAAGAGTTACCATTTTTATTTTGGTCAGATATATGCTAGCCATTTTTAAGTGTACAATTGAGTGGCACTTGATATATTTACAATGTTGTAAAAGTTTTACCACTATCCATATATCTTGATCCAACAGAAACCCTGTACCCATTAAACTGTATCTCCCTCATTGCCTTATCCCACCAATCTTCTGTAACCATGATTATACTTTCTCTATAAATTTGCTGCTTCTGGGTACTTGATATCAATGAAATATTACAATATTTGTATTGTTCTCTTATGGTTTATTTCATTTATCACAATTCAAGTTTCATCATGTTGTAGAATGCATTAGAATTTTAGCACCATTTCTGTGTAAGCTTTCTCTGGTTTTCAATCGAGAACACTAGAAGCTTCTCCATATCTAACACCGATCCTTCTTGAATTTTGTTAGTCTCAATGCTTTTAATGAAATTTTAATGGCTTCCCTCACTTTGCTCTTGTTCTTCAGGATTATGGCTATAGTGGGATGGGAACTGCCTGACTGCTGAACAATCATCATCACTGGTTTTCCTGTTTGGGTGTCCTTAATCACTTTTAATTTAATTTCCAAATTAATCATTTGATGTGGTCTTCTATTGGCAATATTACCATGGAATTTCATGTGCTTAGGCACTATGAGAAACAAAGCAACACAAGTTTAAAACAAGTATGAGGGGAAATGGTATTTTCAAGAAATGCAGTAAATGTGAGATGTAGAAGGCTGCTTGCTGGCATGAAAACCTGCAGTGTTATGATGGCTACAATGTCACAGGCAATAGGGATTTTGGAATCACTGCCATACACGTAGTTCCTTTTGTTTTAAAAGGTCATTATGTGACACATGATTATAATTTTTTTTAAAAAGACCAAACAGAAAGTCTGAAGTTGTAGACTACAAAAAATAAAATTAAAAAATGGAATAAAGCATCAATAACAGAATGGATCAAGGAACAGAAGGATTCTGTTTGTTGGGAAAGGAACTTTGAAATTATCCAGTCAAAGGAGAAGAAACAAAAAAGACTAAAATGAGCGAAGGAAACCAATGTGATTGATAGGACACCTTGATTGACCCAATCTGTAACTTATTGGCATTCCAGGAGAAGAGTGGGATGAGGGGGCAGAAAACTTAAAGAAATAATAGGTGAGAACATTCCAAACTGGGGAGATCTGGCTTTCCACATTCATGAAGCATACAGGCCATAAGCACCCAACTTTAAGGTATTTTTTTCCAGGATATAAAGTAACAATACTGTCAAAAATCAAGGCCGAAGAGAGAATAATCAAGAAGCAAAGCCAGGAACAATGGAAGCTAGGAAGCAGGAAAAAGAAATTCTATTCAGTCTCAGCGCAATCATGGCCCAGCACGAGCTTTATTTTGGACTTTCAGTCTGTAGAATTGTGAGAGAACACATTTTGATTGGTTTATGTCATCCAGTTGTGGTACTTTGCTATAGTACTCCTGGGTATCCACTATGCTGATACTAACAGTTTTGTATTTTAATGGAATTTAGTGGGACCCATTGTGTCATTTCCATTGTTTCTATTTTCATATATTCTTTAATGATCATACATTACATTTCTAATAAAAAATAAAAAGGCTATTTTAAAGGAAAAATGAATTAAAACTATTAAGATTCCACTATGCTAAAATGGACATGTCTTTTTAAATTACTCTTTAAGATTTACTTCTTTTGATATTTTTATTAATCTGATTGTTCTATTATTAGATTGCAATTAATCAAGTATTTGCAATATGAATTCTCCACCTTCCTGTGCAGTGACTATCTCTTTCCACTCCTGTTAGCCAAAGCAGAGTAACACTTGCACACTAAGCTAAGAACTTCCATGGTGGAGCTGAATCAAGAGAAGCAAAGAAGAAAGCTCCATAAGGTTCCATTCATAGTGAGTGGAACTTTGCCTGGCTCTGACAGCATCCCGCAGAAGCAATAGCAGCACCTTCCTGACTAGCCTGCCCTTGTTTAAGTCAATAATTCTTGCTGCTTTTAGATTTTTAGAATTACCTTGTTTTCTCCGTGTTTTTCAAATCTAGACCTTCAGAGTCCTGTTGATTCTGAGTTCCTTCAATTAATTCATTTTCCTGGCTAAAGAAAGAGTTGTTTCTATTATTTCAAAAATATTGTGTATCTTTTACTGTGAGTTCTGGTTCTACTTTGTATCACCATCTGAGGGATGCACTGGCTTGTCTTGACAGTCCTCCCAAAGTCTCTGCCCTTCTCTTTGGACTTCAGACTTGGTGTCACACATATTCCTTCTCTACCAAGAAAGGCTCTAATACTACATTTTACACTGCACATTAACATAAATGATTATGTCTAGAAGACTCCTTCTAGAGCTGTTACGAATTGTTAGATTCATTTTCCTCATAACATTTTGTTGAGACCCAAGATTATATTTAGACTTAAGGAAGGCAGTTTTATAATAAGAAACCGAAATATTTGTATCATATGACTAAGCATACTAAATTTTACACTGAATTTTGGGGAGAAGCTTCAGCTAATGTTAAATTTTAAGTTTATCTTCCTTTGGGAAAATTATTTTGCATGTAGAACATACAGGTATTTTCTGTGTATATGATTAGATTTGCATATACCACCAGATATAGTTAAACTGTAATAGGTTGTTAATAACCTCTATCATAGAACTTTTTATCTTCTTTTGCTTTTTTCTTTCAACATTGTAAAATTCTTCCTTTAATTCCTCTAAGTTTAATGGTCTGAGTTATTTTATCTAAATGTTCTAAAATCATATTTATAAGTCTTAAGCACTTGCTTTAAATCTTCATTATGAACCATCACTGTATATTACACCAAATAAACATGGCAGGTGTAAATATTAAAAAAAAAAAAGAAAGAAAAATAATGTCTACTCTTCCTGATCATTGACTCGACAATGTTTAAATAATGGCAGAGTGCAATCTCACAACCTAAGAGGACTTCTGATATGGTTGTTGTTCAGATTTTGTCACGTCTTTGCTTCTAACTATGACTAAAGAGGCTATGAAAAGGAAGGAAAATGTAAATTAATTTAAGCAAATCATTTTGTATGATAAAGAAGTGACTCTGGTATCATTCATTAAATTATTTTAAATGCACATAGAAAGTTAATGAATTAAAAGCAGTGACCTTCTCTCTCTCAGTTCTGGTTGAGATATTCACATATCCCCAAGAAGTTGATAGAAATGTGAATTCTAATGCAGACAATATTAGTGAATTTTAGTAAATCATTTAAAATTATTTTTATTAAATTGTTAATTTCACTTGTATAATCCAGAAAATTTGCCTGATTGGATTGATTTCTAAATTATCTTAACAATCTGAAATGATAATTTACTGTGTAAATTCCCTGAACCTATGAATACTGCCACTAGAACATATAGTGGTGAATAATGCAACCAATTTGTACCACTTTCATAATCCCTATGCCTTTTCTCCCTAAATAACCGGTATTTATTATTATGTCATAAATTAGAATGACCAGAGCTTATTTTCCCACTAGAAGATACCAGTAGAGGTATAAAGTGCAAGTTGTTAACTATATGTCCAAACTAATAAAACATAAAATCCATGTAATGCCTACTAACATTAATACTTCTACTCTCAGGCATGCCTAAGGATTTGCATCAGCTACAATTCACAATAATAAATGCAAAAATTATGCTACAAAATCACATGAATTATTCATTCTTGCAGTAATAAATAAATGTGTTTTTTTCTTTACTATGTGAATTAATGAAATGAAAAGTAACTTAGAACACAGATTCATTTGTTAGAGGTGGGTGTACCATTAACAATCTCTCGAATTGGTAATCCATATACCTTATGACTTATAAGCAAATAAGCTCTAAGGTTGATTTTATTTATCTCAAGGAGAAAACAGGATTTATCTCAGAATTAATTACATAAATATTAAGTTGAGGAAAATTTTACACTACACAAGCAGAAAACATTTTATTGGTTTCCTCTCACCAAAAGGGAAGGATCTAGATATTTTTATTCTCCAGTCTATTGTGGAAAAAGCACATTTACAATTTTAAAGTTTCTTTTTTTTTTTTTTAAGATTTATTTTTTATTTATACATACAAGCTGGGGTACAGGCCAGAGGTGTGGGGCGGCGAGAGGGTTCACCAGAGACAGAGCAGGTAGCAGGACAGGCAGATCAGAAATACACTGCTGAGGGGAGCAGCGGGCAAGGCAGGAGAGGTCTGCTGCACCATGTGGGATTCTCCCCGGCTGGGGGTCGAACTCGAGTCTGCCGACAGCTCCACAGCGCAGCGCTTAACTGCTGCGCCACCGGGGAGGCCCTACAATTTTAAAGTTTCTATAGGCAAATAGGAAGCAGAATCTGGGTCAGAAACCATAACCTTGACACAGTGTCCACAAGATAAATTCTAAAGCAGATGGTCTTAAATAAGCTAGAAAGTAGTGTTCATAACAGGGTCTTGGAGAAGAGAGAGACTTCACCTTGCTAAAAGGAGATTTGCAAGCAATTTGCAGTGTCACTTGGGCAAATATTGAAGTGATCCAAAATATTTACTAGAGTGGGCTTGGTGTTTCCTCTCTAGCTCAAAAAGTCTTGAAAAATATGTTTTGAGAGTATAAATACACAACAAAATGTTAATGGCTATTTGCAGATTGATGTACCTTAAAATTCTGAAGAAGTAAATTTCTAGAATTGAGTAATAAATTATGTGTAGAAAACCTTGTGAGACTGAGGAAATACTGTTAGTAAAAAAAAAGAAAGGCTTCAGTTTAGTGAAGAATCCTCTTAGCCAATGAATAAATCTCTTTGGCTACATCTCTTTTATAAAACAAATATTTTTAGATAATGAACATAAATGGAGATACGTATCTTAGAAAGTGGAACTCAGTTTTCAATGACCTGGTCTATATTCACAGACGTTGCAGTGAAATTCTTATCAACTTCTAAGAACTTGATGGAGTCAATTAATAACTAATAATTTATCTAAAAGTTATGCTCTGTATTTGATAACCTACAGCTGCTCCCAGGGAATAAATTAGACCTCCAAAACTTGCTTCCCTTTACTCTTTGATATTTGATGGAAACATTGGTAAATTGGAGGGAAAATTCTGACTCATCCTCTCTAATGGTAATACAAAATATTAAAGTGAACATTGGAAAAGTTAGATTTTTTTTGTTACATGTTGGCCCCACTGCATAGTTCTATTTGTTTAAGTGTAGGCTGTTTACTGTAATCTGATGATTTTAAAGCAAATTTGCAAGCAATTAGCAAGCAGTGTTACTTGGGCAAATATCAAAATAATGCAAACTATTTGCTAGAATAGGCTTGGTGTTTTCTCCATTTAGCTCAAGTTACCACTCATCTCCATCCCTGTTTTCTTCTATTTTACTTTTATCTGCAGAAATTTATTTGAGAACAATAAGAAAAAAAAATAAAGCATGCTGAAGTCTTAAAATAGCAACATTATAAAAAGCTGGGTATTCTATACATACTATGTAGAAATTAAAAAGAATATTTATTGAATTGTAAGTAATGTGAGGTGAACATTGGCTCAAGAATTTGGGAAGCGCATATAAGAGTAATACAACAATTAAATTTAATCCAAATTTTATGACCCTAAATTTTGACACTGGCAAGTGTCAAAGTGCATTGAGAGTGCACCTTTAATGTCTGTGTAAAATAAAAATATTGTATGAAGTTACTCCATTATTAAAAGTTTGTGACTCATCTCTTTCCTATTTTTATTATGAAGATTAAATGAAAAGGTCTGTCTTTTAACATATAACATAAATTTTGTGTTCTATCAAAAAAATAGAGATTTTTTGTTTCAGTTAAATTAGGCCCAAGGATCTATAAAAATCATAAGGAATAAGAAATGGGAAACTAATAATGAAGAGATGGTTACATTTCAATATGTTTGTACAAATAGAAAATTTGTTCAAATACCAATTACTCAGCACATCAGCCATTCTTTTACAGTTACTAAGCATTAAGAATCTGTAGTAGGTTGCACTAAACAAATGTAATTCTAAACCATGCTTTTTCAGCTTCCTTCAGGGGGTGGCATTCACTGTACCCAAGTGTTTATTTGCTTAAGAAGCTTAATGTGCAGTGAGAAACTCCTTTCCAAATTTTAGTTTATCTACAATGGTAACCAAGAGAATGAAAATCTCTACCTCATGTATGTTAATCTCAATGAATTGAAACCTGCAATTGTCTAAGCTAATATGTTAAGAAGCTACTTTTCTTTCTCATTCAATCTCAGATATATGAGATAAATAAACATAATAAAATTGCTAGTTCCATAAATTTGACTTTTTAAATTTAGTCCCTAAACAGGGATGATAAAACTATTTATCGATACATACTATCTAAAGAAGAGGGGATAACAATAAAAAGCAAAGATTATGAGAATGTACTCCATAATGGCACTTTATTTTCAAGGAACTTAGAGGAATTTTCTTTATTATAATATTGTTGAATAGTAGTACTCATTAGACTCACAATTTAATATTTTAATTTTAAATCAAGCACATGTGCTCTTAATAATCAACAGAGATAGTAAATTAAGTTCAAGCTTTTCTATGTCAATGAAAATATGGCAATATTATTTAACAAAGTCAGAGGAAAAATTCCCTTTCATAAAGTAGATCAGGAAAAGAGCTTGATTAAAAAAGAGCCCGACTAATATAAGTTAAAAGACATGCTAGAGGCCTCCTTGGTAGCGAAATGGGTTAAGTGCTGCACTGTGGAGCTGTCTGTGCTGCGGAAGGAGTTTGATGCCTAGCAGGGGAGAATCACACATGGCGGGGCAGACCTCTCCTGCCTCGCCCACTGCTCCCCTCAGCAGTGTATTTCGGTTGATCTGCCTGTTCTGCTCCCCCACTCTGCCTCTGGTGAACCCTCTCGCCGCCCCACACCTCTGGCCAGCTTATATGCAAAAATAAATAAATCTTAAAAAAAAAAAAAGACATGCTAGAACCTGTCATGACTCTCCTTTGTAATCTGAATGGTAAGGGGAAATGTACTAGATCTTATTTGTACAGATTTCTGTCTTAGAGGCAAGGTCTGTTCTATGCAACAAAAGCTTAATTAACAAAGTAAATAAATATATTATTGCCTCAGAAAGTTAAATAAAATAGAGAATTGATGAATAAGAAAGATCAAAAAAACATAAAACATCTCAAAAATAAAGCACTAGTTAAAGAAATAATGAAAAGTTTGGAATTTGAAATAAAAAGTTATTAAGAGCCGGGCCTCCCTGGTGGCGCAGCGGTTAAGCGCTGCGCTGTGGAGCTGTCGACAGCGTCGATGCAAGTTTGACTCCCGGCCAGGGAGATTCCCACATGGCGCGGCAGATCTCTCCTGCCCCGCCCGCTGCTCACTTCAGCAGTGTGTTTCTGACTATCTGCCTGTTCTGCTCTCCATTTTGTCTCTGGTGAACCCTCTCGCCGCCCCATGCCTCTGGCCTGTACCCCAGCTTGTATGCAAAAATAAATAAATCTTTAAAAAAAGTTATTAAGAGCCAAATCAACATTTCCTAAAATAAATTTGGTAGTTCTAAGAACACACAAAGTCAAAGTTCTCCCTGGAATGCTCTCAGGAGATGAATTAGCATCCTCCACATAAAAGCCAGAGCTCATTAAGGAAACAATAATCAGATCTCCATTTATTTGTGAATATAATTATTCATTTTCTTTTTTGTTCCATTGAAAGAAACATTTCTCTTCTCAACAAACTTTTAAAACATTTCTACCTCTTATCTTGACCTAATTCTTTTCTGCCAGATGAAAGTATTTGCTAGTTTTATTCAATATATATTAACATTTTTATCTATTTGGCCATAAAAAAAGGTTAATGTGACTGCAGGTTAAATTCAAATCTAGGAAAGCAAGACTTTGAATATTTTACTAGAACTGGAATAATACTGACCAAAACACATTTGAATTACTTTGAGTTGTTGACTTTCAAAAAGGAAAAGAAATCTTCTATCATAAGAGTATTAAAATAATTTCATACTCTGAATATCTTTACTTCATATTACTCATTATATATCAGTCAACTATTTCAATGACATGCACTTTAGAATTAGTTTTAGTAATGTGAAAGGAATAGATGTTGAATATAAAACATGTACTTTTTTAAGGAATCACCTTCCATATTCTGTCAAGGAAATAATCTTTGATACCACCCCTAGGCAGATCATTAATTGTTAAGAATTACAATTTTCTATTAGACCTAGAAATATGGAAACGAAAGTAATAAAAACTGAGGTTGTTGAACTGTTTTTATTAACATCATTTTCAGCAAGAATTGCTACAGAAAGCTTTTATGTAAGAAAATACTCCCAGAAGCTTAACATTTTTGTTCTTGCCCATACTGCCTACTCATTATTCTACAGAATACTATGGGGGAAGGAGTATGGAGGAAAGAGATAATTTGAAAGTATTGTAAGTGGTACAATAGAAATAAATTCAGTTGGAATTGGTTCAGCGCAGCACTAATCAGGCTGCATGGGGTGCTTCCTCAGTGACAGAAAAGATTGTCCAGGGAATAAAGCCTTATCACAATGCTGGTAAGTGAAAAGCATTTCCATGTTACAGAGCTGCCTCTTGAAATATTTACTGGTCAAGGGAGGCAACTTATCTAACATTCAAGCAAGAAATATGTTTTCTGGTGGTGGAAAGCATTAGATTGCCTAGTTATTCATTCTGGTTAGTTGAACAAATGGTGTTAATTTTGTGTAAGTTGATCAGAGATTAGTTGTGTCTTCAGGTGAATTGATTCAAATACTGGAAAATGTCTATTAGTACAAATGACAGAGAGAATATTTGGGTGGCAGACAGCAATATCTTTATATCTAACCTATAACGATATAGAGATATCTGTACGCATACTATATCTATAGGTAAATGAGTTACCCAAGGAGCAGAGTCACTACTGAGCATTAGGCGGGCTTTGTTCAGGAAAATAAGGGAGGGGAGAAAAAGCATGAACTACACTCAACAAAATAAGCCGGAAAGAAAGAGAAAGATATCAAATAGTTTCACTTATAACAGGAATATAAGGGAACCAAACAAGAGAAAGACACTCAGTGAGGGAGGGGGAGGATAAGGGCTCAAAATGGGGCAGAAAAGAGCACAAGGGACTATGTTGATGGGTCATGGGTGAAGCAGTGGTGGGCTACCCAAGGGGATTACACAATAATGTGAAAGATACAAATAATAAAAAATAAATAAATAAAAATTTAAAAGCATGAACTAAAGTCTATTTTAAGGCTTTTCTTCAATAAAATATGTTTTGGTATCAGGTTATAGTTGTTTCTCAGATCCTTGCATGAAGGTGGCAATTCAGATAACCTGCTATGAATGCAAATACTTTCAGTCCTAGTTGTCTCACTAAAATGGGCCTGGAGTAGAGTTCTGACCTTTAGGAATGAGAAGAGCTGGTCTGTGTTGATTTGGGGGGGGTACTCAGAGAGGAAATCAGAAAGATGGATGGAGGTCCTGAAGAACTATTGTCTTTATTTTTGCCAATCAGGATTCTAAAACTTTAGAGGAGAAGAGATAGGCTTGGCAAGACTTTAGATTTTCATTAAGGAATTCAGATTTCCATTAACCAATACATTCTATAAAGTCTACCAATAATTTTGTTTTTACATTTGACTGCACATAACCTCTAGTTTTCTCTTCATTTATTAAGATCCTTATGGAAAAATGTGTTTACATGTGTCAAGTTCATCATCAAGACATAATCAGACAGTAATATAATCAAGAAGATATTTGAGAAGTGATCCTGATCTGGGTCCACAACCAAGGAGTAGTCTTAATGTTTGTTCCACAAGGGTCAGAGCATGTGGGGGTTCTACAGGATCAAGCAAGGGAGTGGGTAACTTAGGATACTTGTTTTGAAAATGTTTGGTTAGTTGACAAGTTTCAGATGGAACACTACAGTGTGGGGTCCCCTCAGCAGTGGTATCAATGCAAGATGGTTTCCTATTTCTTTCCTAATTGCCCAGAATGAGAGAACAAGATTTTGCTGTTCTGTTCTAGTTGAGATAAGGAAAAATCAATGACTTGGTATTTTTTCATAGTCACCTGTAGCAACAAGATAGGAAGTGGAGTCAGACTGCTGAGTCCAGCTCTGCTCAGCAACCACCAGAACTCCCAACATGGCAGTTATAGAAAAGTGGGAGTGTGTTTGATTCAAAGCACATAGTAATTCAAAACACTCATATTTTTCAGATTTCCTCTTGCTTTTCTTTTTTTTTTAAATTTATTTATTTATGCATACAAGCTGGGGTACAGGCCAGAGGCGTGGGGCAGCAAAAGGGTTCACCAGAGACAGAGTGGGGAGCTGAACAGGCAGACTGACTGAAATACACTGCTGAGGGGAGCAGCAGGTGAGGCAAGAGAGGTCTGCACACCATGTGGGAATCTCCCCGGCTGGGCGTCGAACTTGTGTCTCCGCTGCCGACAGCTCTACAGCATGCTGCCTAACCGCTGAGCCACCAGGGAGGCCCTCCTCTGGCTTTTCTGAATCTCCTAACTCTCCTTTGCTGGCTCTTCCTCCTCTTCCAGTCTTCCTAATTGTAATTGTCCAATTTGGTAGCCACTAACTTCATGGATACATTTAGATTTAAAATAAAATAAACCTGCACTTAATAATCCCATGTAGCAAATGGCTACTCTTTGATCATTTGTGTTATCACTCAAAGTTCTAGGAAACAGCCCAGACTATAACATATGCAAAATCTTCACTTGCAAATCTAGTAATATTCCACAACGAATACATCAAAATAAGAATTCTGTTTAACCCCTTAAACCTGATTCTTATAATCATCTCTATCTCATTAAATGGTACCAATAGCAACTCAGTTACTCAAGCCAAAAATGTAGATTTTTTTTTCCTTTGGGTGTCCTGCTTATCACCTGATATTAAATTCATAATCTGATTCTGTGAACTCTACCTTCAAAATGTAACCAGCACTCAACTACATCTCATTGCCTCCATTGCCAAAACTCGGAACTTAAAAAAAAACAAAAAACACACAAATCTGGACTAATCTACCATCATTCTCCAACCATTAAATTCTTAATTTGTATTCGTCATTCTGCTCCTCCTGTCTACACTCAATTTTACACATAGCAACCAAGTGATCTTTTAAAAATGTAAATCAGATCACATCACTTGCCTTTTCAAAACCCTCCCATGACTTGCGAGAACATTTGGAATACAAGCCAAACTTATCATTATGAAAGAAAACTAATTTTAGTAACAATTTATGTTCACATGGCCCATTTAATGAAGATGAGTTTACTGCAAATATTTTTAGTCACTCCCCCAAATCCAAACCAAACCAAATCAAACCAAAACAAAACAAAGCATGAAAAGACTATGAAGATTCTATGTCAATTTTTGTATTTAGACTTGGAAAAAGCCTTTTGTTTATTGCCTGACATCTTAATTACCACATGTTCAATCTAAGGATTTTTATTCTACAGAAAATAAAAATCACTTGTTTAGCTTAGAACTTATTTAATATGACTTTGAAGCCCTACCACATAATAAAACTTGGGGGAAATAATCCATTTAATATTTTTATTGAGAAAACAGATATTAAAATTCAGGTCCAGAAATATTTTAACTTTGAAATTTCAGGTTGGAAATTAAGATGTTTGGTTTTTCTTCCCAAAGGCAAGGGTTTAGAGTGTTGATGTTCTAACAGATGATTCATTGCCATAGCCACTGGTTCTCAATTTTCCTCCCCAGAATTACAAGTCTTGAATTGTATTAGCAGTTTTATGACTTCTAGTGTTTTAGATGTTCTTGGCTATACAGTACTTGGAATATAGAGGTTTTAAGATCTAGAGTATGAATCCTGAATAAGAAGTCATCCTAAGACACCATTGGCTGTGGATCAAGTACTAGTCATACACGGCAACAATTGGAATGGGAGCTTGCCTGATTAATACTTTGCATTTCTGCTTTTAAAACTTTGTTATGACATAATGTGGGAGAAACATAAATGAAGCATCATGAGAATTACATAATAAGAACCTCATTGTGAAGGTTTTATCCTCCTTAACCTTACCCAAACTGCATAAAGCTTACATAATACATGAAAAAATATATACATACATACATACGTAATTTTTACACAGGTAAGCAGGAAGATGTTTTCAGAGGATACCTACAGGGAAGTAGGGTATCATAGAGTTCAGTTCAAATCCTGCTTCGGAAAGACTGGTAACGTAGGGATATATTAATTAAGCCTCTGTTGTCTTAAATTATCATGAGAAAATCAAATGATAAGATTTTTTAAGGTTGTGGTGATTTTTAGAGATTATTATGTAAAAGTATATGAACCAGAGGCTCATCAGGAGCACATATGGTAGAAAAAAAGAAAATACAGTAAAGGAGCTTTTCCTTGTGAAACAAAACTACATCCCAGTCTCAAGAAAAAGACAAATGATGATTATAAAACATGGTTCTATCAACAAACTGAGCTAAAACAAGTTCTTGCAAGTTTTAGTAAGTATGCTTGAGTCTCATCTGAAATGTATTGTGACAGTTAACATGGTTCCCAATCCTCAGTCTATATGGTAGGGGAGAGGCAGAAAGGGAAGTCACCGTATCTATTATAGGAATCTGTACATACACACATGGCATAGGCTGTACACAAAAACTGTGTGATTAAGAAATTGTCTTCTTTGGAAAAAAACTCTTGTTTTGAACTGAGATTCCTGTCCAAGTGACACCTGAAGGAGTGCTGGACACTGACACCATCAGGAAAGCAAGATGTACCTAAGTCAAGATGACCAAGGAGGTGACAACAAACTCTAGTGACATGACAAAGACCAAGGCACCAACCATGATTGGCTGTCATGATAGGGTGTTTGCTTCTGATTAACTATCTTTGTTTAACTCACTAAAAATAGGCTAGCTTGGGATAATTTATCACTATGGGTGTGGGTATAAAATTCTTCCCGTTCTCTCAGATTGCCGGCTTTCTGACAATCAAGTGCAACTTTTCATTCAATTCTTGCTCAATTGGCTTCTGGCAGCAACAGGCAGCCTGACCCTGGTATACCTGATTACAAAATACATCCTCCAAGGTTGTAATTTAATCTGCAAAAATTGATAAGATGCTGTGATTTACAATGTATAAAAAGTTAACTAAGCTTCTAATTTAGCAAGCTCAATTAAGCATCTCTTTCAAAACTGACTAGATAAATCTTCATTCTTCAAATGCTTTTTAAAATAGCTCCTTAGTCTACCTGCAGCTTCACTCATTAATAAGTCAAAATATGGACAGGCACAAACAAATGGCATTGTTTGAAAACTACTATAAAGCTACCGTTGATTCATCTTGTACTAAATGACACTTAGATTCTATTTAACCAATAAAAGTATCCATTGTTTAGTGTTATGATTCAGTGAAATCATGAAAACTTACCTTATTTTTTTTATTTTTGCAAAGTATACAACTGTGTTAAAATATTGTAAGGACTCTAAGAGGGGAGGGAAGAGCACAAAGGGCTATGGTGATGGATCTTTGGGGGTATGGTGGTGGGTACTGCAGGTACTACATCTAAGGGGAGAAATCAAGCACTGTCCAAAAATTAACAATGGTGTAAGAAAACAAGGCAATGGCTCACTCAGAAAGCATTATTTTAGGAATCTAAATTTTGCTTCCTAAACACATGGTGATCATACCTCAGACCCTGGGGTCACTGTGTGTGGTTGTGTTTCCCTCTGGGTATCGATTTGCTTTGTCTCTTTCAATGTTGCTACTTCTGTGCTGAGAACTTGTCCTTAGGGCTGTGCATGGTGTTGTAATGTAGTAGAGTCTAATTTGCAAATGGCATAAAAGTTTTTGTTGTATTATCTATCATTGCTGGAGAAGGGCTGAGGTATAGAATGACTCCTAAAGAAGGGAAAGGAGTTAGTTTAACCTTATGGGCAACTCAGATGTCTGCAGTCATCAACCATCTGTGAAAAAGCATTATTCTAATGGGTCATGAAGTATAACTTGACTGAAGTGTAACTATAACATAACTTGACTAGCTCCCAGCAATTCAAATACTTTGCAGTAGTTATATGAACAATAAATGATTTGCTTATAATTTTGGACTTGACACTGGCTTCTGGCAGGGCTTGTTTCATGAAGAGAAGTGTATTAGCTAGAATGCAACATATCATTAGGAACATGTGTTACTCTGGCTTGTTAAAGCTTGGTTTGAAATGCCATATGGTCAGTGTGACAGACTGAGTGATCATTGAATAATGATGGGCACTTGACTAGAGTCTACAATCCTATTGCCAATTTAGTGCCATTCTAACAAAACAACTTTCAAATGTAGTTCCAGGGCAATCGATTTTGTATCCTCATCTAAAATAACATGGCTGTTTAAAATGTCAAGTATATGTTCTAGTTGAACCTTCTTATTTTATCTGCCTTGTTTCTTCTCACCAACAATGCTGATTCGTCATCCAAGTAAAAATGCTGCATTTTCATAAATATGAAAAGTCCATTGTCTTTCCATTAAGTCTATTGTTATAGGAATGAAGTACCATTCCGACTGGCATTCTTAGTATCTTGCTCAATGCCTGGCACATACTGTGGCCCTGATAGCTTTGAATAACATTAATTTTTACTCTCTTGGTCATACCAATTGTTTCTATTACCTTATCTCAAAATATATTTCAACCTCAGATTTCTCTAACTATCCTTACCCATTCTTTTGTCTCTTTACCTAACTACTATCTGCATGAGCTATAACTCTGGAAATATTTTCTTATTTTGTGTTTGTTTCTGTATTTCCAAGTTAATTGCAAAACTTTTCAGTTTGGGATGCTGTATTTCACCAGCACAATGCACATAGTTGAATGTTTACTCTATGTGTTCTCTGATTGCCTGTTGAATTTTACAACCTAAGCCCAACAGAAGTCAAGCTAATGTCAGGTGTTTTATATATTTTGATGAGAAAAAAGGTGACTTTTATTTTCTAAATTCTACTTCTATTTCCTTTCAGATTGATTTTCAATCCATAGAATATTCCCAATTCCCAAGTATTATTTTCTGAACCTATAGACTTAGTGATAATGATGTTTTTCTGAAAAGTTAATTTAAAATGCCTAAAGTAGCATGATTAACTATAGAAAACATTAATTTGTATTCAGTTGATTAATGGGGTTTAGTTTTTCAATTCAGATGAACAGTGCCAGCAATCAAAGTTTAGGGAGAGTGTGTCATGCTTTTCTATTTGCTGGTTTCTACTGATTCATCAGAATAAAGCATTTTCCTGTCATATCTCATGGCTCAACATTCCACAGGTTACTCATTTCAAATTGCCAATTAAGTTCAAAATCTTGCTCTGTATTGCTTTAAAGATGAATCAAAATCTTTGATGAGCCAACATTTGTATGCTTTTGAAGCTGCTAAATACTTGATAACATATCTTCTGTAACTCTTAGCACTCTGTATTACTAGAATACAGTGTGGTATTGCCAAACATAGCCATTTAACATTCTAACACTTTGTAGTTAAGTGAAAGAAAGGGATCTGGTTTTGCAAGGAAAATCCCAGAAAAAAAAAAAAAATCACACATCAGAGGATAAACAGTGCTGGCTGAAAGCATTCATCTTATTTTTAATGGAAAAGTTTGAAGCAAAGCTACTGAGCTGATCTTGCAAAGCAGATCTGTAGTTACCAAATGCAAAGATTATTATTGTGTGAAATGCTAGACTTCTGTTGTATGAATATGGTAGCTCAGAGCTCAAAATCCACAGTAATAAGGATTTCACAGAAAAGCTTTTTTTTTTTTTTTTAAGAAGTTTTTTTTCACTGTCAACTGTGTTTCTTTCTCAGTGTTTCCTGGGTGCTGTCAGATAAACTCACAGATCATGAAAATGTCTCTTCCACCCAAAGTGAAATGAAGCCACACAAGTGAGTACTGGCCAGGGCCCAACAGGAGGGTTCCAGTTCTGCCTATATTCCAGATGACTCTACACCTGTTAGTTTTCTAACATATTCATGAACATCAAATCTTTAGACCAAAGCCATCAACTTGACCTATTTTCTAATCCAAGGACTCACCAGCATTAACAAAACAAAACAACAACAACAACAAAACCACTAAATATTCCTGCCTGAAGAAAATGGTCTTTCTCATTTTTCTCTGCCTGCTAACTGAAACGACAACCCAGATCTGAGCAACTGCAAGGCAGCCTTAAAATTAAACTGTTTTAGAGCTGTTTAGAAGCCTTGACATTTTCCATAATTAATCTGATGGATTGCTTCTTTGCATTTTTTATAAGGTATTGGTAACAACTTGAATACTAACAGGTTCTCTCTATTGTAAAAAGGAAAAAGAGATGGGAGAGTACTAAGTTTCTCTAGAACTTAAAGAGAACTTGTATGCTTTGACTTCCTCTTCTGCTAATGAGTTTGCTGATAATTTTATAGGGGCAGAAAGAACTCAGAGGCTGATTGAAAAGGGAAGCCACTGTTTGCTCCTGAAATTGCAACTTTAACAACACAGTTCAGAAAATGGGCCATTTGTCAAGAGCATAACCTCATGTGTGCCTGTAGTTGTTAGAAATACCCACACCACACAGAGGAACATCTTTGCATGTGTTACCTAGAGGTGAGCAAAACTGGCCTTTTACAGAGGACAATAGGGTTGCATGGCCTTGGGCTCTCTGTGTGTATTTAAAATCAATAGCCAAGGAGATAATTCTGGATCATGTTATATCACAAATTACAGCAGAAAGATTCTTAAAAATAATTTCGTGCTATTTTTATTGAATAAAGAATTGAAGTCATTAAGTTCTAGTGTAGGATCTCTAGCTCCCCTTATTCTCTGGGATATAGTCTTGGTGCCCAGAGCTTCTGGTTGTCAGCTAGGTGTAGGGTCATGCAGGGGCCTCTCACCAAGGGTAAAAGTCCTCATATGAGAAACATACTGGGAAACCAGTATCCGCTGAAAACAGAAGGCAGGTAATAGACATAATATTCTTTGACTAGTGGGAACAATGGAGCCTCTCCAGGCAATAGTCCCTGGTCACCTCACCTTGGCTTACATCCCCAATAACTGTTTCCCTCACACATGTACACTCCCTACTTACTTGCTTTAACATTGTACTCAATGTCAATAAATATGATGGCTCCTCTGTTACTGACTAACTAGAATTGGAAAGGAGACTTTCAAACAAAGGGCTCAATCTTCTTACCTTCACCTTCAGCCCAGCAGTCTGATACCTAACTTAGGTGCTGGCTAATGGTTATGTTAATTCCTTCTACCCCCACCTCCTTGTGTGAATCTGGTTCTAACCTTATTTTAAGTTATATTTCCTCCACCAATACCAATGGAGTATTTGGCTTTCTAATAATTTGTGTAGTAACAGAGGAGTCAGAATTAGGGATCTTCCTAATGTTTTACCTCTTTGTACATAAAATTTCAACTCATCCTTATGCCTACCTAACAAAGTGGTAAATGTCTTAAGCTGACTTGTCCTAAAAGCTGATTAGTCCAAAAGAACTCTCCAATCACTTTTTTAAATGAATCTACTTTTAATAAATTGGTTGTTGTTCCACATCTTACCTTCCCCGTCCTCCTTTTTGGAAATCTGATAAAGTAGTATGAATATATAGTGTAAGGAGACATATAGGCAGAGAGGTAGAGAGGGAGGTAGGTGAGCAACAGAGAGACAGAGTTAGACTAAAAGTTGTAGAACTGTGAGATGATATTGAGACATAGGGCAAGTTAGGATAATCAGGTAGCTTCAAGGACAGAACAGGCAGGGACCCCAGAAGAGTTAAAGAAGCTTCTGAAATAAGAGCAACAAATGGAATAAGAGGGGATCCAGAGATAAGGGCAACAAGCGGAAGAGGAGAAGATACAAAAATGAGGGCAAAAAATACCAAAAGGAGCTAATTAAATTCCCCAAGACTAGTGGCAACAGGAAAAACAGGATACTCCAGATCAAAGATGATTAAAGAAAGTATGTCGAAAGATCAGGGCTGTGATGTAGGAAGCTCCCCAGTACAGTAGCAAATTAGGTGAGACCACCGAGAAATAATCATTGTTAGAAAAGCTAATGAAATTTTAAAATAATGAGGGAAAGAAAGTATATATTCCTAAAGCACAACTCCACTTCTGCTTCCTTGCCCCTCCCTGGCCTGGTTCTAATGTTGCTTTTCCGACAGATTTGAGAGCAGAGCAGGGTCCTTGGGTTCACTCTGGGAAAGGTTTCACCAGAGCTCCCTTCGGCAGCACGTGACAAGTTTCTCCATGAGATAGTGACTTAGTTATACTTGAAGAACAGGTTTATTAGGACAAGGAAATAAAGGACACTTGTACAGACACAAGTGGGCAGAAAGAGCTGCCCCACTGAGGCGCAGGTCATGGGCAGACAGGCAGGCCGCTGCCCTGCAGACACAGAGTTGGTAAAGGAAAGCACCTGCATAGGCACAGGTGGGCAGAGAAGTGGCTGCACCCAGTTCTTGCAAGGATGGCACTGATATAGCCCTTTTTCAGTTGGGAGGGGCTCATCCTCAAGGATGGCTGTCTGTGTACTGGCTAGCTAGAATTAGAAAGGAGACCTGAGATTCTACAATGGGCTCAATTTCCGTATCTTTGGCCCTAGAGACTGCCGTCTAGCTCCTACTAAGTCCTACCTATGCTCTTTGTAACTTAGGAGCTGGCATTTAGAAATTGTGCTAACGGTCATGTTGCTTTCTTCTACCCCCCCCCTTCCTTGTGTGGGTCTAGTTCTAATCTTATTTTGCATTATATCTCCTCCATCAGTTCCACCGGCCTGGGATTCCCACTTTATTTCTGTTCCTTTTCTTTCTAACAAACTTTTTCTTTCTCTAAACAAATTTGCTTCCCTTCAGTTGCTTGCCTGAGCTTCAGTGACATTCCTGCCGAAGCTTCGTGAGACACCAGCCTGTGGACGTCTAGTGGCCAGGACTCAGGGCTGCCCCTGCAGCCTGGGGTCCACTCGTGGCTGGGAGACTAGACCTGAAAACCTGAAATTCTGGTATAAATACAGATGTCATTTCGGAGTTGATGGAGAGCGGTGTCCTTGGGTTCAGTCTAGGAAAGTTTTCCCAGAGCTCCCCTTTCAGCAGCACGTAGTGAGTTTCTCAGGTGAGATCCCCACGAGACAGAGAAGTGAGTTATATTTAAAGAGCAGGTTTATTAGGGAAAGGGACAGAAGAATAAAGGAAACTTGCATAGATACAAGTGGGCAAAAAGAGCTGTCCTGAAAGGGACAGATTTGCTAAGAGAGAGGCCTGCATGGTCGCAGGTGGGCAGCCCCGAGGAGAGCTGCCTCTGCTGAGGGAAGTCAGTGAAGAGAAGACCCAGCATGGAGCAGGTCACAGGCAGGCAGGAAGGCCGCTGCCCTGCCGAGGGACAGAGCTGGTGAAGAGGACACCCGCATAGGCACAGGTGGGCAGAAGGACTGTTTCCCCATGCCTAGGCAGAGATTGCACTGATAGAGTCTTCTTGTCTTTGGGAGGGGCTCCTTCCTTCCAGGAGTGATTTGTTTGTTGCTGATTTTGAATAAATAACTAGAATTTGAAAGGAACCAGAGATTCTACAATGGCCCTCAATCTCCATATCTTCACCTTCTGTTCAGCAGTCTGACACCTGCTTGGATCTTATGCTTTGTGATCTAGGTGTTGGCACCTAAGGATTTTTTTTTTTCCCTTGGGTTAATGGTTATGTTAATTCCTTCTACCCCCCACCTCCTTGTGTGAGTCAGTTTCTGGTCTTGTGATGCCTTCTTTAAGTTTTCTATTCTTTTTCCTCCATCAATACTTACACACTCCAAAACAAAGAACCTGACAGATTTGACAGGTTCCTATTCCTTATTAGCCAACGAAAAACAGTGTCCCCTTTATCTTTGTTAATTTCTCTTGAATTTCTGTTGTATATTTCAGCCATGTGTGGAAATTAACATAAAAATATTATCCCTAATATCTAAAACTAGCAAGTGAAATAATGCTGACATATGAAAGCCTTAACTTAGTAGATAAAATCATATATTCTTGCAATGAATAAATAAATTTTCAACTGAAGTTATTATATCAGGGACAAAATATATGATAATCTGCTAGTTTTTAAAATTTATGACATAAACAACAAATATATTTTTGAATAATTAATAAATTTTCTTGATATAATGTAAATTGAATATTAAATCAAATCTAACATTTGGGCATTACTATGAAGATAATGCTGAATTCATTATCTTCCTCCTGGGCTTCAAATTATAAACAACCACCACAATATTGCCATTCCTGCCATATTTTTTTATTATTCATCATGTTATTGTTAAAAATTAATAATGTTATGAAAACTCATAGTATCAAGAACATATCACTTCATTTCTGTCTTGGGTGATAAAAAAGGTCCTGGTATTGATTCTGACATTCTTAGAAGGCTATGGTGTTTTACTATCAAAGTTTTCAGAGGAGACAAGATTAGATCCTTAATTAGATAATTTCAGATATATGAGAATTAAAGGAATGCATTAAGCTTAAAACTTAAGCTTCTTCTATTTACAGAGAAAAGGAAAAAACTACAAAAATACTGAAAACAGATCAGCTCATTGATTAACTTAGAGGTCTCTTGTGTTCCATTTTTTATTTATCCAGCAGACGGGGGTCACTACAGTCTTGAGTGCTATATAATAGTGATAGGTCCACTATGGACCTATTGCTGGGGCCACTATGATTTTTTTTTCAAACAACCTCTCAAAAAAGAAGAAATACAATCCAGGGAAATATCTGACAGATGGAAACACAGATGCAAAGCCAAATCACAAAAGAGTCAAGATTTCAATGGAGATGAATTTGGTTGTGCTCCTGGGGATAGAGATTAAATCACTCAACCATAGCACTGAGTGCCTCGATAAAGGAATCAGATTAATTTCAGCTCCATAGAGATGGAAGCAAAATTCAGAATCTGCCAAATTGACAGGCATAAAATCAATGAAGAAATTGGATGTAAATTTAATATGCTAAACACTCAAAAGGTTTAACTATGAAATTAAAAATTGCTTATGTTAGTATAAATACAAAATACTAAAATTTTTCTCAAAAGAAAGTAAATGCTCGAAATATATTTTTTCATATAAGTGTTTTCAGTCATTCTCTTCATACTCATTGTGAAACATTTCTCTTATTTATATGCTCATGAACATACAAGGGACATGGCAGATATATAATATCAGCATCCACACTAGGACTCTTAATCTCAAATAGAAACAACTTTATCATTTAATAATAACTGAACAATTTCTTTTTGTGTAAAGAAAACATCTTAAATTTCCTTTTTCTTTTAAAGTAATGCCACAAGTAAAATTTATTTGATTCATCATTTCTTGGCATTTCAACACATGAAGGGTTGAGTACCTAGTCATTTTGTTACCTGGGAAGTATTTAGTGAACTCAAGTTGAGGTTGAGAAAACTCTGCTTTCCTTAAAACATCTTAAAATTTTATTTAAGTCACAAGCCCTACATGGATAAATGCAAGCTGTGCATTTAGATACTAAGCAGATTTATTCCAAATACCTATCACAATAGCTGCTGTGATGTCACGGGTCCATGCTCATGGTATGTTCTCAATAGGTGATTAAATGTGAAATTCACTCCTAAAAAACAATGATGGGGAGAGTGTCAATTAGGAAAATGCTACAGGTCCTCACTTAATGTTGTAGATAAGATCTTGGAAATTTCCACTTTAAGCACAAAATATTGTACTTATAACAAAGCCAGATCTTAGAATAATGTCCTTCCATTCAAAGTCATCTGGGCTTTTACTCATCAATGCTGTAAGGGAAGGACCTCGAACAAAATGTTATTTAAGGACCAGCTGTACAGAAATGTATAGTTAGTGTGCACATTGGTCAAAATAGCCAATGGAAAAAATTTTCAGACAGCTTTGTGAAGCTAGTAGTCATTGGCAAACACAAAAGAAAACGATATCCAATTGTAATTGTGGAAGTTTATACTAATATTGTGTAATTGATATTAACCTAAAAATTCTGCCAACCCTGTTGATATATAGACATTTTGAGCAGAGTGTGAATGAGAAAAAATAGGGTTTTGTTAGCAAAATTGCCTCGTAGGCTAAATTGCTCAAAATTTGTGCTTGGTTTTATGCACTTTGTTGCTATTAACAGTCTTCAGTTTACATGTAGAGTTCAGTAATAAGTAATTTTATAAGCATTATTTTAAAAATATGTAATTGTCGCATTAAACATCTATTTTTTTCTATGCGCCTAATAAAAAGTAATAAAGTTCTTTATTGCTTTTGCTCTTTGTACTTAAGTCTAACACTAATTGTATTAATTTGTTACATAAAATTAATATCTTCTGTGGACCATAAAAAGTAAAACAAACTATTACTTTCTCTGTTAAGTGTGTGTGTGTGCGTGTGTGTGTGTGCGTGTGTGCTTGTGTGTGTGCAAAGAAGAAAGGCAGCCATTTGCTGGGAAATTTTTAGCTCTCCTGTGGATGTGGTAGACATACCTTTCTCTGTACCAATTTAACAAAAGGGTTACTAGATCCCAGAAGAGAGAAATACCTTTTTTCAGGTATAGATCTATATAAATCAAATGTTTTAGATGAAAATTAACAATAATTAATTTCTTATTTTAATTAAATGAGGATTTGTTTTAAATATTGCAAAAATATAAGCAATAATTAAAATGATGAATTAATTTTTATATATCAGAAATTTTAAATACTATTATTCATTCACATGCTATAGAAAGCAAAGATATTTTAACATATGTAACATATAAAATATTGGTTTGTAGAATGTTTTAGAATTACTAAAAATTAACAAAATTAGCAAAAATGCAAATATGAAATCCACAATAAATTTAATAAGGATGTTCAGTAAATATATGAAGGCATATTCAGTAATGATTAGGAAAATTGAAGTTGCTAGCAATTAAGGTAACCATTTTTATAAATTGGCTTTTATTTATTTATTTATGTATTTTTAAACTACCTCAGGGTGACTACGAACCCCTGGGCTGTACCTTTTTTTAAAAATGCTTTATTTATTAATGCATACAAACTGGGGTGTAAGCCAGAGGTGTGGGATGGTGAGAGGATTCACCAGAGACAGAGTGGGGAGCAGAACAGGCAGACTGACTGAAATACACTGCTGAAGGAAGCAGCAGGCGAGGCAGGAGAGGTCTGCCGCGCCATGTGGGAATCTCCCTGGCCGGGTGTCAAACTCGCCTCACCACTGACAGCTCTACAGCACAGCGCTTGACCGCTACGTCACCAGGGAGACCCATTTCTAAACTGGCTTTTAAAAAATAAATGTATCACACTAAGTGCTGGCAGTTGTGTAGCAGTAGAAATCATTGTATATTGTGGGGAGTCCATTGTGGTAACTCCATCTAAGACATAAAATAACAGTATAGCATCAACAAAATTATCACATATATATGCCAAACGATACAATGACAGTGCTCATAACAACACTGTTAACACCCGTAAGAGTTATTTAAAAAGTCTAGATTCCACCAATGAACAAATGTATAGCAAGCTGTATATTCTTTTATTTTTTAAGATTTATTTTGTGTAAAAGAACTGGGGTGTAGGCCAGAGGAGCAAAGGGTGAGAGGATTCACCAGAGACAGAGTGGGGAGCAGAACAGGTAGATCTACTGAATTACACTGCTGAGGGGAAGCAGTGGGCAAGAAAGGAGAGGTTTGTTGCGCCATGTGGGTTAGCTCCCTGTCTGGGGATTGAATTCATGTCAAAGTAGCTGTTGATAGCTTGATAGAGTTGAGAATTAATCCCTTGGTCGAGGGAGGCCCCCCAAAGCTGTATAAAGGAAAAGTCCTCTAAAGGTGATAATATATAGACTAGCACTCTGAGATGTCTGAGTCTCACAAATATTCTTGTGAAAAGAAAGAGTATTTGAGATAACATGATATTATCCTCTTTATATAAAAATTAAAACAGGAAAAATGATGTTACAAAATCATAAGTTGACTAAATGTGTACCCATTAATGGTTACCTATCAGGGAGCTACAGGGAGGTGATGGAAAAGTGTATACACAATGAGCATATTACTGTGTTGCTTTGTGTTTGTCTTCCATTCTACATCCTTTTATATAATTTGTGTTCCTGACTATATGGGATCCTTGGTTCTCCTGACATTTCACATAGATTGGAAATATTCCACTTAGCCACCATTAGATTTGTCATCTAGGAATAACCCCGTGTCTTTCTCAAGAGAACAGCAGAATTGTCCTTTTGTTCACATTCATGCTAGCCAACATTTAGTGTTGCTGAAAAATGGAATGTCATAGTGCTTGAAATGTGGCTTCCATTTCCAGACCTCTGCTACTTGTCCACATGTCTTTATCCCCCAAACCCTATATAGAATCTTTACCTACTTTATTGCTTCAGAGGCCTTTCTTTAGAGTCTCTCTTCCCCATCATGTAGTCAAAATAACGTTCCCTTCCATAATATATGCTTGTTTGAAACAACTCTTAGTTACTTCACAGTAAATACAACTTTATAACTAAAAGTCAGTTAACATTTCTCTCGGGCACAATTTTTTGTATGTGTGTTGGAGGGGGAATGGGGAGTTTATAGTGTAAAGAGTTAATCAGGGATAAATTCTAACTCCCTCCTTGCTTATCCACATTTTTTTCCAAAAGCTCCTCTTTCTCTCTTGTCTTCCCACATAAAACTATCACGACCTTCCTCAACTTTCATTCCAGGCCCCAGAAAGCACTTGATCTGCCACCATGATATGAAGACTGCAGATAATCTGTCCCCGGTTTGGATTTGACCCCTCTTTATGTTTTCCCACTCACCCCAAACAAAAATGTTCTTTTGATACATACTTCTGAACCTTGAAATACATAACACACTTTGATGCAGAGTCTGTGGTTGCGGAAATATTACTCAAAAAGTCTGCGGTTCCTACATTGACCAACGGCTTCAATAAGTATCTTATTCCAGATTCCAGCTGATGGTGGTATTAAGAAGTGCTTCTCAAGGAGATGGAAATCAAACCCACTATGAGATACCACCTCACACCTGTGAGGATGGCACACATTAAAAATACAGGCAACAACAAATGCTGGAAAGGATGTGGAGAAAAAGGAACTCTTCTACACTGCTGGTGGGAATGTGAACTGGTCCAGCCACTATGGAAAGCTGTATGGCGATTCCTCAAATTGCTAAACATGGAGCTCCCATACGACCCAGCAAT
>PVIJ01016280.1:0-33263 GCA_004024925.1 Scalopus aquaticus
CCCCCCCGCCCTCCGCTGATTGTCTCTCTCCTATTTGGTTTCCTTATAGTCCTGTTATAAGTGAAACCATTCGATATTTTTCTCTTTCTTTCTGGCTTATTTCACTGAGTATGATCCCCTCTAATTCCATCCATGTCGCTACAAATTGCATGTGTTTAGGTATTTAGGGAAACCTCTATGAATACAGAACCCCACTGATCAATGGCTTTGTTTCAAGTGCTGGAGTGAAAAATAAAAGTTCTCCAAAATGATAGCTACCTTGTTTTCTTGTAAAGTCAAGATGCCACTGGTGTCAGGTCTCCTGAATTCTTGACTATCTAATTTCCTTTTGACAAGTAGAACTTATTAGTGTTGGTCATTGAGCTTAGTGTGACCAATCCCAAATTGAATGGATGAAGGCAGATTGTCACAGGACACCTGCTTTGGTACTGAGATATGAGGAAACAAATCCCAGTTACTCTATTTCAACAAAAACTTAGTAGTAAGCTAAAGCTAAGTTCCTTTAAGAAAGTACCTAGTAGCTGTATCAGGGAGCCAGAGTCCAAAACCCCAAGAAATACTTCCGGGTAGAGATTGCATTCTTTGTTACAAGCTCCAGTTGGCCAAGTCATCAATCACAGAGATCATTAGAGTTCAGAAATGCCTAGGCAGGGCCTCCCTGGTGGCACAGCAGTTTAAGTGGAGCTGTTAGCAGTGGCTACACAAGTTCAACGCCCGGCTGGGGAGATTCCCACATGGTGAGGCAGACCTCTCCTGCCTCGCCCGCTGCTCCCCTCAGCAGTGTATTTCCATCGATCTGCCTGGTTTGTTCCCCACTCTGTCTCTGGTGAACCCTCTTGCCACCCCACACCTCTGGCCTGTACCCCAGCTTGTATGCATAAATAAATACATCTTTAAAAAAAAAAAAGAAATGCCTAGGTAAAGTATTATTTTCTTTTTTTTGTTTTGTTTTGTTTTAGGACTCTTATAGGTATCTCTTCCCAGATAGGAAAATCGCCTGTAGTACTTGTTGGTTGTGGAAATGCAAGCACATGAAACATCAATCCTACTCTGTATTTGGATATAGAGACAACCCAATGTAGATGCATGAGTCGGTAATTGTCTGCTAAAGGGTAAAGTCTTCTGCCTCTCAGGATTAATCTTCATACTGGTTGTTGCAATGATATAGACATGATGCTCACTGCCAGTTGGATAAGTGAAAGTCCCTACATGGAAGAGAGTTAGTAATAATCAGAGATCCATTTAGGCAAAAGTCTTTGAAATGACTTCTTGATACTTGACCTGCAATCACCCTCATCTTTCACCAGTTGCTCCTCATTAATAAGCAATAATGTAGAGGGCCAGTTATTCCTGCGATGATCATACACTTTGGTCAATATATTTGCTAATGATTCTTATGAACTACCTTCATATCTTACTAATCTGTCCACAAGGTCCTCATCTTTTCTTCTTAGGGAGTCTTGTCTCTATCTGTCTCTTATCCTGTTAGTCCAAATTATCAAGGACTATGAAGAGTCTGAGATTTAACCCTACTTGCAAATTTATAAAATTGGCCTGCTTTAGTTTTGTGAACATTTGCAGAGAGAGGAAAAAGAAGTAGAAACATAGGAAGATGGGAGGAAGGAGCAAAAGGGGGAAAAATCAAGTCAATTAAGACTTCTTTATAAATTGGTAAACTTAAGGAAAAAAAGGGAACCATGACAGTTAAAAATCATGTTAATAGCAGACAATACACATAATATGCATAAGGATAGACATTTGTAACAGAACCATTAGATAGTACACTCTTGCCATCTCAAGAGATTCTGGAAGCTGCAAACTGCCAAACCAAGAGCTTCATGTGTTTCTCCTCCTGAGATCTTCCATCATCTTGCTGAAAGGAGAGTCATTACCCCTCATGAAGGATAGGTCAAAATTACAGAGAGAAAATATCTCAGGAATGAAGTTCATTCAATATGTAATGGGAGTTAGTTAATTAAAGTAATAGTTTCTTTATTACCCAGACATTTCTGTGCCATGCTCCCCTGAAGCCTTTCAGAGGGTCCCTAAATAGACTGAACTCAAGCTAATCAACATATCTTTTATTGACTTTCCTCTTTTCCCTGTCTCATTTTCCAACTGTCTTATAGTGCCTCCCAGGATCATGTCTCAAGTAAAATACTTGCTGTAAATCATTGTCTCAGTCAACTTTTGAAAGAATTCAAACTAAGATAAGGACATTGCTGATGTTCTTCTAGAAATCACAAAAACCAAAAATTCTACATATATATGTGTATGAGTATACATATATGACATAGGAATACACATGTGCGCAAATATATTTATGAATAGACATGTAAATGTAATGTGTAACATGTAAATATATAAATACATATTTAAAAATGTAATAGTTGTAAGAATTCTAAAGCAAATATATATAATGAAAACTAAATCCAAACTCTGGGTATAATAATGACAGCAGAAAATATTACAAATACTGACATGAAAATATATTACTATTACTAGTAAAACTTTTGAGGTGTCATGTAGGGGGGAACTTAAGTTAAGATACTAATTTCATTATATTTTGAAGAAGCAAAGCAACACATACTGGATGAAGTTGAAAGTTTAAAATGTGCTTATGATCTAGAAACATTTTTATAATCTTTTTTAAATTAGAGAGATATTTTAATAGCTAATATAATTTGTGGCTAAGAAAAACAATTTGTTAGATAATTTGCTAATTTCATTCCACTTTCTTTAAAACATTTGAATAAAATTAAAATACTTTTAATAATCAGAGCATAACATGATTCTACAATTTCTCTTGTATCTCTTCTGTTTGCTTCTCAGTATCTGCTCTCTAGACATCTCTGCCCTTTTCTCTTGCATGGAAAAATCATGTCAACAAGTGTCCATGTCCCTCTGACTTCTTGGAGGGTTTAAGCACCCCATCATTTCTTCCTTCTATCATGACAAGATTTTTAGAATGTTTTTTAATACATTTTTATGATAGCTACTTATGGTTATTTATAATTTGTTGATAATGATAATTTTCACTTTTCCACATTTAGCATTAATTATTTAAAATTGACAAGTATAGTTTTTAGTAAAAATATTTTTATTTAAAATATATAAAGTCTAAACTTAAGTTTTAACAAGTGCTAACTATGAGATCTATGAATTTATGTGTACTTAACTTTTATACCAGTTGTCACTTGGATTTTTTTTAAATGGCCATTTAAAAATGTTTATATAAAGTAATGGATGGTGTTACTTATATGTGGAATATAGAGAAACTAAACAAGGATAAAGACAAGTTTAAAAATCCTTGAAAGTTGATTATAGAACTCAAGCAGCTAGAGAGGATAATGGGTGAGGGAGGAGTGAGAACAAAGAGGGAAGGGAGCACAATGGACAATGGTGGTAGAACTATGGGTGATTTGGTGGTGAGTACACTATGGTGGTGATACATGAAGAGGGACATCCTATACTTCCAGTATACTAACAATAATGTAAGTCAATTTTACCTAAAGAAATTAATTAAAAATTAAAATATTGATATAAAATTAAAGGAACTAGTCTTTAGTGAGTGTATGCTATCAATCAGGTGCTTTTACACATTATCTTATTTAGTTGTTTGAACAACTGTATGGGGGTACATTAGTTAGCTCAGACTGCCATAACAAAATCCACAATCGGGAGGCTTAAACAACAGAAATTTATTTTCTCACAGTTCTGGAGGCTGAAAATCTGAGGTCAGTATGCTAGCAGGTTTGATTCTGGTGAAGGTTCTTTCTTCGATAGTCATCTTGATGTATGCACTTAAATATGCTCAGATGCCTTTCCTGTGTGTGTGCCTTCAGAAAGTCAGATCTCTCTCTCTCTTCTCTTATTATTTAATTTCCAGTTCCAGAATATAGTTGACTGTAGTTTGCTTTCTATCCTTTGTGTCTACAATATGTTTTGTGAGCAGAAACCCTACCCTGATGGAACTTTCTGAAAGCTTGTAATGTACCATAGTGACAAAAATTCATTTCTAAGAAAAATTCTCCTAATAAATGGCGATCAAGGTAATTCATTTATTTGCATTATATGCTCATTATTCTACTATGTATGGCATATTGAATTTTTTTTTACTGAGAGAGTAAATGAATACCAAACCCACCATGTATTCTCTTCTCCATACTATATACAGCCATTCTTAATTTTTTATAGTTGTTCTCTGTGTTGCCATTTTAATAATTAGAGAAATAATTTTAAAACTCAGGCATTAGACTTATAAAACCTTATCCAAAGACCTTTTGTCAATTTTATTTGAAATGACTTAGATTTTCTTCTATTGCTATCTTTTGTGTTGCAGGAAACGAGACTTGTCTATTTGAATCAGAGACATGTTGATTACTTTCCCAATTGAGCATGGATTATTACTATGCAGGGAGTTAAGCCATTGTTTTAGCATGACTAAAGAGCAAAGAGGTCAAAATGGCCTCGGTTCAATTTAACTCCAATGTTTATCATTGTGCCTAAGTCTATTGGAGCTTCCGTAACAATAATACAGACTGGATGGTTTAAGTCTTTGAATTTATTTCTAACAGTACTGGAGAGAGAAAGTCCAATTCAAAGTTCGAGCAAGGTTGATTTCTACTGGGTCTTTTCTTCTAGCTTGCCCATGGCCATCTTATTGTTGCATCTTCCCATGAGCCTTTTTTCTTTGCATGTACATCTCTGGTGTCTTCTAATACTAGTCCTACAAGTTTAAGGTCTCACTTATGACCTCATATAACCTTGCCACTTTTTGGTCCTGTTTCTGAATACAGTCACACAAAGGGTTAATTTCAACATATGAGTTGAAGGGGCACAAAATTCAGACCATGACAAGATCTTAGGTGAGTCTCCTTTTTCCTGGTATATAAAATGAACATGTCAATAATTATCTTGTCAAGCTACTGTGTTCACTAAATGAAATCCTATGGATTACATTCCCAAAACAATATTCATAGTTAGTAAATCCTATACATACAATGACTGTTATTCTGATTGTAAATTTGTCACACACCCCTGATAACATCTCCCACTGGCTGCTGCATAAGTATCAAAGAAGTAAGGGGAGGGATGGAGCTAATCAAGAATTTAACATGGAATTACACTTAAAACTAACAATACTCTTGTTTAGGTGTCAACCAAAATCAGTTTGTTGTGGGTTATGTCCCACTTTTATGATTATCTGCAAAGAATTTATAATCATCTTATATCAATTTTGTTTTGTGTTCTTGAGAGATAGGAATGTTATTCAGGGTATCTTTTGCAAGTAAATGTGATGGGAATAGACCAAAAAGAAGACATAAAAATATGTTTATATGGTTGATTTTGGCTTAAATATCACATAGTGATTAAAATTAAATAGTGATTAAAATCAAAGTATATTTTGGCCAACTGAGTTGCATAAAATTCCAGCACAAATTGTGATAATGATGAAAACTACCTCTTAGATTTATTAATGCCTATTCTATATATTTTTGTTCATTTTAATTGTTTGCCTAACTATTTAAGTGGCATTGGAGCTTTAAACTTCCAGTATGTCCAATTTTCATCAGTGAAATAGTAACAGTAGCATTTAACCCAGAGGTTTTTACAGGTATTGTGTCTTTTATTTTTTCTTCTAAATTGCTGAGCAGAGTACCCAACACATTGTAATTATCAATTACATTAAATTTTCATTACAATTTTTAACAGTATAATTAGTTTACCTTTATCTTCTGGTCAGTAACTTTCTCTAGAGATGCAGTCATTCATATTTAATTTCTTGAGATAATTAACTGCATTATGAATGTCTCCCTCAGTCTTAATTTTAAGGCCCTTCAAAACATGGTCCATTTTACCAATTGGTAGTAGGTAATATTTTTCACCAGGTAGAATCCCTGATTTCATTTATTTATTTCTTGAATCACCAGTCTCATCAGTGGTTCTGCATAATTCTCACAGAAACACATTTCTCTAGCAATGTTCAAATTCTTACCATTTTTGAAGATGAAGATGAGCTTTGCTTTCTCATTGGCCCCTTTCTAAACTATTTTTGTGCATATTATTTCTCTTTTTCTCACCTAATTCTAGTTTCATTCTATTTTAGTCCACTTTCATCAAACCTTAGACAAACCATTCATTCCCTATTCTCAGATAGAAAGAAATACTGAACAAACCTTTCAACACATTATTTGATGCTTACTGGCTAGAAGTGAGAGTGAGAGGTAGAATGGTGTTCCAGCTAATGGGATTAACATTTACAAAGATCTAAGAAGTACTCTGGGTAAGAAAAATCAGAGCTTTGGGAGCAAAACTATAAATACTTCAATGTGATTGAAGCCTAATGCAGAAGGGAAGAATGACAAATGTTAAGATTGGAGCATCTCAAGCATCAGTCATGGGCGATCTATAAGCCTTGCTAAATGTTAGCATTGAGAGCTACCAAAGGATTTTAAAGTAGAAGATACCAATTTTAGATTTAAATTCTAGCCATAGTACCCTGACTGAAGTGTACATTTTCAAGACTATAAACTTGTTAAGGAGATTGTGGTCTGGAATGTGCTTACACCATCTTGTCATCACGGTTTAGCTTAAATGTTACCTTCTCAGGCAGGTTGTCTCAGTTATAAAATTTCTCCATTTCCAATTCTCTCTTTAATTGTATTATTTTTATTGAGGTGATGTTGGTATACAACACCATATATAACTCATATACAGTTTCACACCTCTTCAAGATGTATGTTACCACACCACAGCAAACACCAAGGTACCCATAGTCCTCCACCATACTCCATTGATTTCCTACATACTTTGTACCCAAGTGGCCCCTTCCCTCAATTCTGTTGTCAGACTTTAAGGGTTTATTTTGGTTTAGTTTTGCCTATTCCTTTCCCCCCTCTATAGTCCATGAATGAGTATTTTTCTTTATCTCTCTGACTTATCCCCACCCCCAGTTCCACTCATGTTGTCACTAGCATGATTTTATGTATCAAATACTGGATAAATTTCCAGTTTGTTGACTTATTGTCTGTGTTCTTCTACTTGAATGTAGACATAATGAGGACAAGAGCCATAAATATAATGTTGTCTGCTCCATAAACAGCCAGCAGCATATAGTGGTCAAAATATCTAATTGTGGAAAGATGACTCAATTCATACCAGTAAGACAGTGTATGGGGAAAGGGAGATGGAAAGACATTAGGAATACCATATTAACAGATAAACTCCAGGTATTTCCTTTAGCTTCAGTGATGCCTGATAAAATGTTGACTTTAAGTCAAGCTTCTGACAATGGTCATTGAAGGAATTTCTAAAAGATAGAAGTGAATCATGTTGAGGTTTCTATGTGCTAATTTTTGATTCAAGGATTTCCTTAATGTTGTGACTGGTGGAGAAGATTGTTTACTATATATCCTTCAATTTATGTCCTCTGAAGGAGAACTGAAAATGTGGTAAAAGTATGTCTAACCCCTAAAGCTGAATACTTAAATTGTCAGCAAAAAACTTAAATCGAGTCAGGGATCCTAAGCCCTGAAGCTTCTCTGAGATAAAATAACCCGTATTCTTGTGAATTTGTACTGCCCATGAGCAAAATGTCCTGTGCAATGATTGGGCAATGATAACTTCCATGATATTGTCACTGTTCACCCTGTTGTTCTGTAGACTTCCATGTCACCGAGTAAATATGGTCTTGGACTTACTTTTAAGTTTGAGTCACAACTCAAACCTGAATGTTTACTCTGGTGTCCTTGCAAATAAAAACAAACAAAAGAGACATTAAATAGAATATGACTTAAATATCCATGTATCCTTGAAATATATTCACTTCTTATCACTATCTGTTACACTCTGGTCCAGTTTTCACATGGATTATTGTATATTCTCCCAACTGATCTCACTCTGAACTTTCTCTTGCACTTTTCTTTCTATTCTCAACTAGGGAGTTTGTGCCATTCTTCAACTCAGAATACTCTTGTTATATCATTCCGATTATAATACAAAAAAACGTTATCTTGATCTATAATAGTCCACATATTATTACCCATTCATCTTTTATCCCCTCTCTGCTCATCATTCTTTGCAGTTTCTTCATGGAATTTCAATGGCTAAAAGAGATCTCATACATCTTATTTCTTAAAAGGTGGATGAATGGGTACATGGATGGATAAATGAATGGATAGATGGTTATTACAATGTTAATAGATTGAATTGCAATTCATGAAAGCATAGCATTATGTATTGTAGGATAAAATACAAGAACTTTTATAGAGAGGTAATGCACTCAATGTGTATTTGGGAATGGAAATATCCCTTTTGAGCACCATAATAATGAAGTAGTGGGAAATTGATCTGGAATGTCAGGGTTCAATTACATTAATTACATGTTTGGAATTAAGCTTGTTTGGCAAAGTCTGATGTATTTATAATTTTATTGGACATATAACCATGACACATTATTTTCCTAAGTTTCACGGATAAAATATGAGCAAAGTAAGCATGATCCTTATATTCACTGAGTTCAGGGATATATATACATATACATAAATGTATATGTATGTATATGTATGTTATGTATATACATATATATACATAAAATATGTATATGTATATGCATACATCTATATGTGGTAGAAATCAAAATATAAAAAGTAGAAAAATAAACTTTTTTTTGAGGTTACTCCTAGAACTAAATTACCTAACTGTAGTTTTCATCTATTATTTCTCATTTTAAATGAAGTGGAAATAATAGAATAAATCAAATAAATTTAGAATAAATTGAAATGGTTAACATGTCCCTCACAATTTAAAACTTCATGTATTCACTCATCCAATATACATTTTTATGTGCTTATTCTATGCAGCACATTGAGCAAGGATCGCTAAAAAGAAAGGACCTCCAAGTCTGATCTACAGATAAGACTATGAAAGACTCATAGTGTGGGATTCTATGAGAGAATGTACATAGAATAGTCACCTAACCAAGTTGGAAGGACAAAGAAGGCTTTATAAAAAAGGTACCTTGAATATTAAGGTATGAGCTATCACAATATATTAGATATATTTGAGTCTTAAAAACAAATAACCAATAGCATATGGTTTAAGACAGTGTGAGTATGACAAAAGGGATGAAATTTGAGTTAAGGCATATGCTGTGATTGCCCTCATTTTCCTCTTTTCAGTTCTATCTTAAAGAGACTTGTTTTGATGAGTTTCATGCAGATTGGAGAATGGATAATTCATGATGCTATAGCATTTGAGCTAAAAAGGATGGGTAATATTTTGATGTAGAGAAATATGAGAAAGAGGACACATATTGGGAGATTAGAAGTACATTCTAGAAACTGCTTTATCAAAAGAACAAGTGTAAACAAAATTTTTGGGGAACAGATCAAATCCAAGTATTATGGATATGAAACATAATTCATGAACTCATTTAGAAAAATAATATCTTTTGAGAATAAAAATAACAACAATGAGGTTCATCACTTAGATATAAAAGTGAGTGTTTATTTAGAAAAAGATATAAAATTCCACCAAATTTGTAGATTCATCCCCTTTTTATTCAGATCACTTTAGTCAACTTTTCAGAAAAAATTTTCGTAGAAATGCCTCCTGATTGCAATCTGAATTCAGGTCCTCATTCAGTACTCTACAATTGCAGAAGTAAGGAACCCTGGTCCATCAATTTACCAGGCTCTGGATAAATATAGGTGTGATTAGGAATAGTAAGGCATGAGGGAAGGGCAGAAGGTGATGGGAGAATGAGGTTATATGAGATAAAATTGAGATGGGAAAATGAGGGCAATCATGGGATGCCTTAAAAGCCTTCTAAGCTTTTTTGTTTTTATTCATTGACAGAAGTTGCAGGAGCTTGGAGAAGTAATGCTTGTACTTCAGGACTTATTATTATTTTTTTTGTAATAGAAAGCACACAGAAAATGATCTGCAGAGAGACGTAGTTTTTTTTTTCTCTGGAGTTAGAGTGGAATATGCATTCATAGAGGAATTGATTTGACCTTCATTCCAATCTTATGTGTGCTATATATAGCAAGATGAGTTATGATACATTTCAAGTCTACCTACAGTGCTCATGAAAATATATGTATTTTCATATCTTGGACAAATCCAAAGGCACTCAGTGAAAAGAAATTTGATGAAATTTTTATTTCCTTATTTTCTTTAAAAGTGATTTTATTTTAATGATATGTTTTGGAAACTGGGGATACACAAGGGATTTCATGATATGCTATGTTGATAGAAACAATTGCTTTCCTTATTAACTTTTCATAAACAAGGGGATAATCAGTAATTAAACAAAGATAACTGGTAGGAATAATTTTCTAAATTAGGAATAAGAGTACAATTGCATATATGGGAAAAGTAAAAAATTAGAACTAAAGCTACACAAGCTTTAGTTGGATTCCCCATTTGCCCTTTGGGGGCAAAGGTTATATGCCCTGTAGGATGACACTAAAAATGTATGTGTAGCTTTAAAATTATTCTTCCAGGTGACCCCTTAGAAAGGAACTGTGGCATAATAGTGTTATCTTTTGACAAGTGAGGGATTCAACTGGGGTCTTCCGGTCTTTTGTGTTTAAATTCCCTCTAAGTCTAGGAATCGTATATAAAGAAGGTGGGATGTTTTGACAATTATAATAAGATGATTTCTTGTTTGTGACAGGCAGTATCTGTTTTGCACCAATTCGTTGGGTATGAAATGTACTTAGTATAGTACAAGCACAAAGGATAAAGTAACCTACTTTCCCAGTCTACCGGAGGACTCAGTTCCCCTTAGGCACTGGCTTGCCCTTAGGTTTACGTTGTTCTCCAAGCCGCCCATTGAACTTTGCTTGCTTTGATTCTCAGAGTGCTGTCTGTACCCTTCTGATGCTGAGCAACCCCCCCAAAAATTTTTTTGTTAAAATGCAGATTTCTGGATCTTGAGTCCAGAATAAGTTCTAGGAAACTCTATTTTTAACAAACTGCTCAGAGGATCCTTATGAGCTGCAAATTTGAAAGTATCTGTTCATGACTAAAACGCAAAGTTGTAAGTCAGAGACTCTCTTTCTGCCTCACCATTATTAGCAATGATATTCTTCACTTCTCATGCCTCATTTTTTCTTATTGAAGATAGGCTTATAAAATGATCATGATGGACTTTCTGACATGACTTTTAGTTATGCCATGAAACACTGTCCTTTAGCCTTTCCCAGTTGCCCTTTCTATACCATTCCTTAATTCAGGGGTTCTCATATCGCCATAACTTGTGAATTTATTAGGAATGTAAATTTTTAGACTCCACTGCAGGCTTCTTGAATCAAGAACTCTAAGAGTATGACTTTGCCCTCAGATGATTGTTTTTTTTTTTTAAAGATTTATTTATTTATACATACAAGACCTGGGTGTGGGGTGGTAAGAGGATTCACCAGAGACAGAATGAGGAGCAGAACAGGCAGATCTACTGAAGTACACTGCTGAGGGGAGCAGCGGGCAAGGCAGGAGAGGTCTGCTACACCATGTGGGAGCTCCCTGGCTGGGTATCGAACTTGTGCTGCAGTGGCTGCAGACAGCTTCATAGTGCTGGGACTTAACCCATTGTGCCACCAGGGAGGGCCTGCCCTCAGATGATTCTGATGGATGCTAAGGTTGGAGGACCCCTGATTCAGTCAATTCTTTTCTTTCTATTTTAGTGTCTAATCATAGAAAACAATGAAACGTGTTAAATTAATTCACACTAAATTTTTGGAATATTTGTATTTCAATAGAAAATGCTGGCAAAAGAGTAAATGCTAAACCCATGAAAATAAAATACTATTTGGAGAATTTGTTTTATTATAATTTCTGGGAAGGAAAGTATTTTGATGAACAGATTGATTAAGGGTGCCATCAGGCAATTAGATCACTTATACTTAATCTACAACCAAAGGTCTCCTATTTCCAATATCTATTCCTATGTATCCATCAAAATATAACTGTCCTATATCACACTTCTTATTTTTCTTCTCCGTAGTGTAGCAGCTAATGAGAAGCTAACCCATGCTGCTATACAATTATTTTACTGACTCTAAGTAGTGTATGATTTCATGCAGGCCTTCTGCTGTCAGCAGCGGCAACACAAGTTCGGTGCCTGGCTGGGGAGATTCCCATGTGGCACAGCAGACCTCTCCTGCTGTGCCCGCTGCTCCTCTCAGCAGTGTACTTCAGTCAATCCACCTATTCTGCTCCCCACTCTGTCTCTGGTGAACCCTCTCACTGCCCCACCCTCTGGCCTGTACCCCAGCTTGTATGTATATAAATAAATAAATCTTAAAAAAAAGGAAAAAGAATTTGAAAGAAAAAAATATGATTGCTATATTAACTTATGTGAAAAAAAAAGTAATACATTTATAAGAATGCATATTTCAGCTTAATAGAAGAAACTTCTAGAACTAAAGCTGTCCATCCACAAAATTCAAACAGCATAATGTAATATTAAGAGAACAGGCTTTGGAAGCAAAGAGACCTGAGTTCATATCTTGTGACAGTCTCACTAGTACTTTGAACAAGTTAGTAAGGGCTCTAAACTATAGTTGTCTAAAAATGGTGATGTCATTTTCATAGAGCCTTTGTAAAGATTAAGTGGGCTAATTGTGAAGTTCTTAGTATAGTACAAGCACAAATGAGCACTTAGGGAATGGTAGCTATTCTTTTCATCATGTCAGCAAATGCTGAATCACACTTTGCAGAGATGCTATAGAGGGTGGAATGAAAGAACTGTCCATGTCTATTTTTAAATCCACAAATCTTAGACCCTAAAAAATGCATATTCTGTAATTCATCCATTTGTATGAAAATCACTTATGGGGAATAATTACAGTAGAGAAAAAAAAAAGAATCCCTTCTCAAAGAAAATTTAAGGTGCATTTTGATAGAGTTATTTATTTATTTTTTTTTTTAGGGATCCGTAAAGCAAATCCTAAATTTTTTCTAATGGTAATTATTCTTTCCTCACTCTGAAACATTTCAACATTTAGAGTACATTTTCTTTGCATATATTTCACCCCTCACAGGAAAATTTAGATATGGCTGTGTGTCCACACTTAAACACATCTAGCTCTGGCACTTTTGTGTAGAATCTCATGAACTCCGTGGGACACAGTCTGGGTTAGCCTCAAGTGCTGCATGGTCTCTGGAAGAGAGTGACCTTTTTCTTATTCTAATCTATTTCAACATAGATTCCAGGAATATAGCTTTCTATTGCCTGGGTTAGTTGATAGATAAAAGTTTTTTATCAGTCTGACAAGTTATTTCCTGACATTATTTAAGGTATTTGACATTGGAGTGTTATGCTTTTTTACATTCCTTGAATTTGAAAAACATCCCCCCAAATCAGCAAATTCTAAAATCTTTGAAAGAAGAGATTTTCTCTGCTGTTTTTAGAAAATGTGATTTTAAATCAATAATGAGTAGGTAAAACTTATTTTCAAAAAGTGAGGAAAACACTTTCCTTTTACTTCATAAAGGCTATAATTTCCAAATTAAAATAGATCTGAGATTTTGATCAAATTTTAAACTGAAAACTGCCTTTGTTTATAAACAGAGTCCTGTGGGCTTTTTGGCAAAACTAGGGTAAGAGTCAAAGTAGAAATATAATTTCAACATTGAACCCTTTATACTTAACTCATAACGATCCTTCTTGACTTCATTACTAATCAAATAGATGCACTATTAATAATGTATTTACTATTGACTGCAGTTGCCTTCACCCTGGGTAAGGACTTTTGGGGAACCTGGAAACAGATAAAGTGAATTCCAGCAGGAGATTTATGAAGTCAATGATCCTGGGTCCATAGCAACAGTATAACAAAAGACTTAGGGAGAGGCTTCCGGACCCATTCAGTCAATGTCCATGACTTGAGAGGCAACAAATTTATGAGAATCGATGATCTTAATTCAGACTGGGCCCTCTAGTTTGGAATCTGCACAGCTTTGTTTATCATCATTCCACTCGGTAAGGAAAACAGAACTACTTCTTGTAACTACATATATAGTATGTATTGTTTTATGTAATATGTATTATATATATAATATTATGTACTATAATATTGAAAAGTTCTCATTAAACTTCCATTTACATAAAATTTCAAGTGTAGTATGGAGTCAGGGGAAAAAAATTGAACTTAAATCCAGAAATCCTGGAATTGTTCTAAAAGTTTTATGTAAGATATTTTTTCAAAATAGGTATTTAGTCCCAATTTTACAGAAAAGGAAATTAACTCACACACAATTCAATTAGCTTGTCCAAAGTCACAAAGCTTGTGGGGAAGGGGAGGAGGAAGGAGTGGTTAGGAGGCTGAGTTCCAAACCACGGTAATCTGACTCCAGGGTTCATAGTCTTAAAAATTCTACATATTGCCTTAGTTTTCTTTTTTATAAATTACCCAGAGAAAATAGTAATATCTTTAATTTCTGTTACTCCCAAATATAATGATGTGTTGAGCTGTTACTATTATTAAGTATTAAAACAAAATAACTTATTATATAGGGGGCCTCCCTGGTGGCACAGCAGTTAAGCCCTGCACTGTGGAGATGTTGGCAGCGGCGACACGAGTTCGACACTCGGCCAGGGAGATTCCCACGTGGTGCGGCAGACCTCTCCTGCCTTGCCCACTGCTCCCCTAGGCAGTGTATTTCCTTCTATCTGTCTGTTCAGTTCCCCACTCTGTCTCTGGTGAACCCTCTTGCCACCCCGCACCTCTGGCCTGTACCCTAGCTTGTATGCATAAATAAAATCTTTAAAAAAAATAACTTATTATGTAGAATTATGTAACAAATAGGGGAAAACTTCTGTTTTTATCATTTCCATACCAGATGTTCCAAAATATGATTGTTCCAATATCTCTGTAAATTAAGATTTGTAACATCAATCCCATTTTATAGATAAGGGATATACAATTCAAAAAGTAAAATGTTTTGTCAAATTCCCCAGAGTTAAGAAGTGGTAGGGCTGAGATTCAAGTTTAAAATCCAGTTTATTTTGATTTTATCATATTGACATTCATAATGATAAATAATACTTATACTTCTACCCTTTAAATGGTAACATTTGCTTTCATTGAAAGTATACATAATTATGAAAAATAATAAAATAAAAAATAATCTATTAATATAGATTATTTCCCCTATAGATTATTAGGGGGAATGAAAACATCATTTTTTTCTTCCCCTGTAATGGCAAAGAATTTTCTAGGAATAACAGAATAATTACAATTTTAGCATTATATAAAATATATGCCTTAAATCAGCTGAAAGTTCAAATTGATTTTTTGGAAATCACTGTAAAATATATTATGTATGCAAGAAATGTCCTCTGCATAAAGCTGACAATTGATTTCTGCAATTGTAAATATTGGTTGGACAACAAAACCTTTAATGGCACATTAAGTCATCTTGAAAGAAACTTAATATTTTTGATGCCGCATGTATAAGAGTGTTTTCTTGCTAATTGCAAATATATATAGGAATGTAAAGATGCCAGTATATATGAAAAGAGGAGTAAAGTTAGACTTGCTACAGATTACAAATCTAATTTAGATACTTAAAACAATTGAAGTCTGGTTCTTCATGGGGCCATAGTTTCAAACCATCTTGAAAGGGTCAATGGAAATGAATATTTGATAGGCATTTTTGCTGTAGCAATTATAACTTTATAAGGTCAATTGGAGTCAAATGAATAGTTTAACACAGTATGTCTCCTGTAACACCATTAAATAACCTGCTTGAATCAAAAGTCCTCAATTCAAATCTTAAATCAGAGGCCCATTTTATTTTTTATCATTGTTATTTATGTCTTTTACATTATTGTGTATTCCCCGTAAATTACCCACCAGTGATTCACCTGTGAACCATCACCATAGTCCCTTGTCTCCCCCATTTTGAGCCCTTATCCTCTTTCTCCCTCACTAAATATCTCTCTCTCATTTGGTTCCCCTATATTCTTGCTATAAGTGAAACCGCTCAATGTTTTTCTCTTTCTTTCTGGCTTATTTCGCTTAGCATGATCCCTTCTAGCTCCATCCATGTTGCCGCAAATTGTGTGTGTTTATCTTTTTTGAATGCTGAATAGTATTCCATTGTGTGTATGTACCACATCTTCTTGATCCAGTCATCTATTTTTGGACATCTGGGTTGTTTCCATATCTTAACTATTCTAAACAGTGCTGCAATAAACATAGGGGTGCATGTATCTTTTTGGATTAATGTTTTTGTGTCTTTGGGTAGATTCCTAGAAGTGGTATTACTGGGTAATATGGATGCTCCATTTTTAGCAGTTTGAGGAACCACCATACAGCTTTCCATAGTGGTTGGACCAGTTTGCTTTCCCACCATCAGTGTAGGAGAGTTCCTTTTTCTCCACCATCCTTGCCAACATTTGTTGTTGCCTGTTTTTTTAATGTGTGCATTCTCACTGGTGTGAGGAGCTATCTTGTGGTGGTTTTTATTTGCATTTCCCTGATTATAAGTGATGTTGAACATTTTTTCATATACCTGTTGGCCATTTGCATTTCTAGAGACCCATTTTAAAATCACAGATATCTAAAAAAAAAAAAAGCCCTGAGAATCTGCTCTATTTTATTTCATCAGATCAATTATACCAAACTAGGATCTGAACTCAATTTGAGATAAAAGGGTAAGAGCACTCAATGCAGACAAAAGAAGTATTTCAGTTATGTAACCTACATAGACATGATATATCAAACGATGAGGTCCAAGAACATCAAAGTAGGGCATATTATAGTGGGCTTAAAATGACATTAGAACCAAGATGCAAAAATAACCCAGGACTTGCCATTTTTCTCTGTAGTGTTCCTGAAAGAAAATTATGCCCAGAGAAGGCAAAATTACCATTCTACTATGATTGGAACTTTACTTAGAATTCTCTGTAACTCTCTAATAGACTACTCAGAAATAATGAAGATGATCTCTAAACTAAGTTCAAATAGGCCAAAACCAAAGCAGGCCGAAAAATTTATTCCATTCACATACCCTTCAAATTCCAAGCCCAATTTTCAAACTTCAGTTCAAAATAAGGCCAGATCATGTGTTCTCACTTAAAAAGAATGATGAAGTAACAATTGTCGTAATGCCAATGGTTGGAACAGTCCTAGCTTTCCTGCCTTAGACCTTTTCTTTTCTATCATTTTTTAACTTTTATTCATATCTTTTACATTATTGTGTATTCGCCATAGATTACCCACCACTGATTCACCCGTGAACTGTCACCATATTCCCTTGTGCTCTTTTCTTCTCCGTTTTGAGTCCTTTCCCTCCCCCTCCCTTGCTGAATGTCTTTTTCTTATTTGATTCTCCTATATTCCTGTTATAAATGAAACCATTCAATATTTTTCTCTTTCTTTCTGGCTTATCTGAGCATGATCCCTTCTAGTTACATCCATGTTGCTGTAAATTGCATGTGTTTATTTTTTTTGAATGCTGAATAGTATTCCGTTGTGTGTATGTACCTTAGACCTTTTCTAAGTGTCTTCTGAAAGATCTCCCTTAGCTATGTGAGAAAGGAAAGCATTTAAAAGAAGATACCACAATGACCTTATAATACTTTTGAAATATCCCCCCTTTGATAGATAGCATGTTACAAAATCTTAAATCTGAAAAGCTTGGATTATAACCATCCACCCTGAGGATAAAGCTGGGGCTGGATGATGTAAGTAGGGAGCAGGGAAGAACCTTGAATTTTTCCTTATAGCACCATATCCCTGATTTTCCATATATCTTGCATTAACTTTATTTTATTTTTTTTAAAGATTGATTTATTTTTGCATACAAGTGAGGCCAGAGGTGTGGGGCAGTGAGAGGGTTCACCAGAGACAGAGTGGGGAGCAGAACAGGCAGATCGACCGACCGAAATATAAGGGGAGCAGTGGGCGAGGCAGGAGAGGTCTACTGTGCCATGTGGAAATCTTCCAGCCGGGCATCGAACTCGCGCGGCAGCCAAGGAGAGCTCCACAGCACTGCGCTTAACCCATTGCGCTACCAGGGAAGCCCTATCTTGTATTAACTTTAGAGGGTTGTTTATTATTATTATTATTATTATTATTATTATTAATTTTTTTAAATATTTGATAGTACTGGGGTGCAGTACAGAGGTGTGGGGGGTGAGAGGACTCACCAGAGACAGAGTGGGGAGCAGAAAAGGCACATGTACTGAAATACACTGCTGAGGGGAGCAGCAGGTTGAGACAGGAGTGGTCTGCTGCGCCATGTAGGTTAGCTCCCTGGCCCAGGAGTCAACTCAGACCATAGGGGTGATAAAAGGTTAATATCAAATCCCATCATCAACCAGGATTGTGAGAATCCCTTTTGGGGGAGGTGATCACAGATTATCAGAGAAGCCCTTCCCACAACTTCTCCAATCTTTGCCACTTGTTCGACCTATGTATTGGAAATTCTATCCCCTCAAGTTTCCTATATATTGCTTCTAGAGTTTTTGAAATAGTTCAAGAAAATACAATAAGTTTATTCAAAGGTCATCTTAAACTTAAAATAATGAAGTCCTCCTGAATCTTACTTTAAATTTTTCTGTCACCCAACTAGGTTGCAAAATGAGGTGTTCAGTTTATATCATGTAATATCAGCTTGAAAATGCCAGTCCTATAATGACAGCATCTGTGCATTTATACCCTTAATAGGTGACAATAGACAACCTTCTACAGATAATTTCTTGTTCCCACAGAAATTTAAAGTCCCCAATTTGAAATATCTCCTTCATCTTTTGAGATAAATCAAAGCCAGAAAAGTGACCTTCCTCCCTTACTGCTTATTCTACCAAGTACCAGCTTGGATCACCTTTTCTGAAGCAGGTGGAGCTGCTTCTGCACTTCCAAAGCTCTTCTGCCACCAATTGTTAATGCATCCAGGATTTCCAGAGTCACACAGTAAATGACACCAGTATGATATCCAAATACCATTTTTTTAATCTCTTTTTATTTATTTTTTTTATTTAATATATATTTTTATTGTTATTTATGTCTTTTGCATTTTGTCTTCCCCTTGGGTAACCCACCACCAATTCACCCATGATCCAACATCTCCATGGTCCCTTGTGTTCTTTTGTGCCCTTATCCTCCCCTTTTACCTCAACAAAATTTAGAAATCTCAATCACTGCCAAGCCATTATAGCAGTTTAAACTCAAGGTGCCAATTTCACTATGCAATACTAATTCTCAATCAAAAGTAAATGTCCAAAAAGCTAAGATGTAGACATACATTGATTTACTAGCCATGGCCTATTGCAAAGAATTGACATGAAGGATAAAAGGAAGTAAAAGTATAAGAAAGAAAGTTATGTCTCTTGATTTTTTTTCCTCCAATTTCTATTAATTGATGCCAGTGATCAGTAACCCACAATTTCCAAACAAATTTCTAACATGACAACATGCTCACTATTTCCTGGAGGAAACAATTTCCATTAATAAAATGAGCTCCTCTCTCAGAGATTGGAACTAAATTACTTTTATATATTGAGACTTTTGCAAAGCTGCCCACTAGACTTATCTCTATCTCTTCCGAATGCACATGCTTATGGTATATTAGTGTTTTCAACCAGCAATTTAGTTTTCATTTTCACTCCTTCTTCCCTCCCCATTCAGGAACTGGAGTAGGGTTTGTAGAGATAATGAGCATAGCTACAGTGTCAGGCCATCTGCCATACTCACCATGTAAATAAAGCAAATTAAGGGAGTTTTCCCAACATGGGCATAATCATGGCTCCCTACCACATATTGTGATGTTAAGGATTAAATAAGATGAGTACCATGCTTAGCACATTTCCTGACACAACATAGATGCAGAATATGTTTTCAAGAGGCTGTTCACCAACAAATGCCTTGACTTTAAGGGTCTTTTGCTTTTCTACCCTGTGTTCTGTTGTCTTCAACAGAGAAGGTGGGACTTTTGGGCAGGAGAGAGAGCACAAATAATAAAACTAGGACAAAGGATAAGATACGTTTAGAAATGATGAACCTAACAAAATGTGTAGCACCAAAAAAGGCCATCCACAAGAGCTATATTGTGGATTATACATTAGCCCAATATCTATTGAACATTTACACATATCATGTGGCACCTGCAGGTTCTCGTGTTTGACTTTACACTTTCCTGGAAATTTGGCACTTCTGTGTTTTGCTTACCTTAATAAGATTAGAAACTGGTTGAAATCAGGAGCCTAGCATCATTACTTCTTTTATAAATTTGTACCTGTATTCAACATTTAGTATTGTACTTGATGTTGTGTTCACTTTCTTGTTGGTTAACTTCTAAAGAAATTAGAGATGATTGTATTTTATCTCTCAGAAGTATATGAAAATGTGCAATCTTGGAGAAGGCAGACAAAGGAATATATGATAAAAAATAAATTCAAAGGAAAATGTAAGTATAATTATGGACTTAGAATGATTCTAACAGTGCAACAATCTTTTTCACACACCTTCAGTCTAATTTGGGTTTGTCCTTTATATACAATTATAGTGCCATTGTTTTATTTAAATTAAAATTTTAAGAAATATTTGGACATAGGATATTTATGAGTAGAGTGATTCATAAAGATAAACCAGTGCATTTCCAATATCTTGACCATGGGCAAGAAAAACATAGGAATCCAAAGTTGTTTAAGGGAATTTTATGGAACAGTATGTCTATTAAATTACATTGTATTCAAATTACTTCTTGATGTACAAGTATTATAATATTTAGCAGTTCTATGTCTTTTGCTGGAGGCTCTATCACTTAGATTATGAATGCGCCTTCTTACTATGTGAAGTTCTTCTATTTTGACGTGGTCTCTCTGTCATTAATCACAAAAGGGAAAAATATGGTGGTGAGAGAACTAAGGGGACTACACCTGAGGGGAGAAATTCTTTACTCTGAAAAAAGTTCTTTATTGTGAGCAAAATCTGTGTTTGTATGGTATGTCTGGAGTCCCAAACTTCAATTTTGTTTCATTTTAGCATTTCCTTTAACAAAGATCCTTTAGTTCACCACTAGTGACTTCTCTCCTAGTAGACGGCTGGTGTCACATCATTTCCACATCTTAGGCAGAGAGAACTCAGTTCCACTGCCATGCCAGAGGATCGCTGGTTTGGGGGAAAAGTCACTGTGTATTAAGTAAACTCTCTGCTGGAAAACTGAATGAACCATGGCTTGAAGTCCTTTCAAAAAGTAGCTGAGATGGAGAGAGAATAGACTTGTAAAAGTTAACTGATCTATTACTTTTTTTCATATATTTTGATGATCATGTATAACTATTTACTAATGAGAACATTATTACAATCAAAAAAAGTTTTAGATATAAGAAGCACCCCCTCCACTTAAAATCTTATTGCCTGTGAAAATAATTTAATAGTGTCTTAGAATTTAAATTCATTTTTTCTGACACCATTATTTACTCTCTACTTTATTAAAATGTGTCTTTTAATTCATAGTTAATATAGTTATTTCTTTAAGGTAACATATTATTACTAAGTGTTGTCATAAAATATTATTTGGAACAATTATAATGATACCTGGCCTTTATGAACACTGCCTATCTGCCAACCAATGAGTTAAGTGCTTTACAGTGTTTTAAAAATTTATTTGTGAATAAAATGCACACTACAACTGAATATGATGATAAAAAATGGATGGCCAAATACTGTGCCTTCTTTGGAGAACTGAAGACAGGGGCAGGGAGATATAGGAGGATAGGGAGTGATTTTTTTTTTTTGTCATCTCAGAAGAAAATCAATGGTAGCCCCCAATAAACCAAATGTGTATACTTTGCTCTCAAGGGCCTCAACAAGTCTGATAGTGTGTGGAGCTCTGCTAGAGAATGACTTCTACCTTCCAGGAAGGTGGGTTGGGTTGGGCTGTTTCAATCACAGTCCAAGTAATGAAAAGAAGACTAGAGATCTATAAAGTGAAAACGGTAGTTGAAACAGAGCTACGATGGCTTTTCTCACTGTCTCTGACACTCTGCACACATAGATGCTGGATAAAATTGAGAACTCACAAAAATCAAATGAAGGAAAACTCCTCTGCCAGCCCAGAAAAAAGGAAAATGTTAATAGTTGCAGATGTGGTGAGTGTACTTTGTAGACTAATGTCGTCCAGGAATCCTCAGTGTTTATGTGAACTCTGCACATAAATGTTTAATATGTATACATAATTTGCATGTTGATAATTAAATGTCTTAATACATGGCTCTAAGAGTGGTTGCAATATATTTCAGATATTCCCGGAAGTGCTGAGAAAAGAATTCATAAAACTAATTACCAGAGGAATTGATAAAAAATTGCAAGGTTAAGATGCTATATGTGCAATTAAACATATTTTAAAGAAATACTTGAATATAATCTACTCCTAGATTGACTGTTCCAATTGACTGTTCTTTTTAAAGAAAAATATGCCTAAACACTTGAATATAAAGACTGAACAAATTTTTCTATTACTGTTATCTGCAGTTTTTAATTTATATGCTCCTTAAAAGTATCAGTTTGATGTCTTTTGAAGATATATTTGCAGTCCTTTATGTGAGACAGTCCAGAAGTCAGAAAAATCTAAATTTACCATTTATTTAAGCTCAATCAGACTCTAACATTATAGAATATTCTAAAACCCTAACAATGGCTTATATACATATGTGTGTGTATGTGTATATATATATATATATGTATATATATATACATATATATATATATATACACACACATAATTTATATCTTTTACGTTATTGTGTATTCCCATAGGTTACCCACCACTGATTCACCTGTGAACCATCACCATAGTCCCTTGTGCTCTTTTCTCCCCCGTTTTGAGCCCTTACCCCACCCCCCTTGCTGAATGTCTCTCTCTTATTTGGTTCCCCTATATTCCTGTTATAAGTGAAACCATTCGATGTTTTTCTCTTTCTTTCTGGCCTATTTCACTGAGCATGCTCTCTTCTAGCTCCATCCATGTTGCTGCAAATTGCATGTGTTCATCGTTTTTGAATGCTGAATAGCATTCCATTGTGTATATGTACCGCATCTTCTTGATCCAGTCATCTATTTTTGGGCATCTGGGTTGTTTCCATATCTTAGCTATTCTAAACAGTGCTGCAATAAATATAGGGGTGCATGTATCTTTTTGGATTAATGTTTTTGTGTCCCTTGGGTAGATTCCCAGAAGTGGTATTACTGGGTAATATGGATGCTCCATTTTTAGCAGTTTGAGGAACAACCATACAGCTTCCATAGTGGTTGGACCAGTTTGCATTCCCACCAGCAGTGTAGAAGAATTTTCTCCACATCCTCGCCAACATTTGTTGTTTCCTGTTTTTTTAATATGTTATGCTCGCTGGTGTAAGATGGTATCTCATTGTGGTTTTTATTTGCATTTCCCTGATTATGAGGGATGTTGAACATTTCAATTGAAATAATTGAAATACACAACAAAATATGCTGCTTTTATAAGAACAACTATAAAATCAGATATTTTTCAGTAAAAATGAGTCTAAAAATATTTTGAGGGGTGATTATCCTATGACACAATAGAAAATTAGTTTAGAAAGCTAATAGAGTTCCACATTTAGAAAGCTAAAATAGATAAATTCTTCCCTATTCTTTGCACCAAGTACAGTTAAAAATCCTCGATAATATATACAATACAAAATTAAAAAGGTCTTTGAAGAATGGAAAAAAGGGGCCTCCCTGGTGGTGCAATGGGTTAAGCACAGCGCTGTGGAGCTGTCTGTAGCTGTGGCATGAGTTCGATGCCTGGCCGGGGAGATTCCCACATGGCACAGCAGACTTCTCCTGCTTCACCCTCTGCTCCCCTCAGCAGTGTATTTTGGTTGCTCTGCCTGTTCTGCTCCCCACTCTCTCTCTGGTGAACACTCTCACTGCCCCACACCTCTGGCCTGCACCCCAGCTTGTATGCATAAATAAATAAATCTTTTAAAAAAATGGAAAATAGAAGGCAGACAGTTTAAGTGTCTTGTAATTGACGAATTACATAGTGATACCTTCCCTGGATTTTCAAGAACCAAGTTTGGTTCTTGAGATGTTAACAACACAGAAACATGGCCCCCCAAAAGACAATTTCTTAGAAAATTTCTCTCTTTCTACCAAAAATACCGAGAAAAAGACAGCCTAGCAAGAAAGAAGATTCTTATATGATAATTACTCTCATTTAGTAAAACATGATAAAACCAAAAATGGCCTAGTCTCCCAGCTACAATGACAAAGGCTGAGTCTAAATGTTCACATTTACTCTCACCAAAATATAATGAGGCACCCTTTATTCCATCCCCTCCATGCCAGTGAGGTGTCAGAGAAGGCCCAGAGCTCTTTCCCCAGCGGTCAGTAAAGAGACCCTTTGCCACTCCCATGATCAGTGCTGAATGTGTAGGGAGCCAGAGCTTTCACCCCAGTGAGCATAAAAAGGCACCCTAAACTCACTCCCAGTTGGGGTGGTATCAGGAGAGGTGTAATAGGGAGTTAGGACTTTCACTACTCTTAGAAGTAACTAGACAACTCACTCCTCACCCAATCAAACAATTACTACCCAAATGTGATAGTGTAGGCCACATGCAGAACAGTAGCAATAACAAGGAAACCTGGACCTTCTAGACAATGTTCTGTGCTTGCTGGTTTAGTCAGGAGGGAGTCAGAACTCCCTGCCCAGCAGTTACAATGAGCTCTTGGATATTAATGGAGGTAGAGTTGTTAATCTCGACTTCTGCACCCACCTGGCAGTGTTGACGTGCTTCTTCCACAGAAGTAGTGGCAGAGGAATCTTGCTAAAATAGATTTGAATAAAACATATAACCTCATAATGCCCAAATATGTAGAATTCAGTTGAAAATTACATATCAATGGAACTAGCAAAATCTCACTTTGAATGAGAAAAGACAACCGCTTTTCTCTTGCCAATAGCAAGATGACATAAATGTTAAAAACATCTGACAACAACTTTAAAAGTAGCCATCATAAAAATGCTACTATGAGCAAATATGAACTTTCTTGAAACAAAGAAAGAGGATATAAAAAAATGGGAATTTAAAATTTAAAAATGTAATGACTAAAATAAAAACTCACTATGGATTCAAAAACAAACTGGAGAGAACAGAGGTAAGAATCAGTAAAATTAAAGAAAAACAATAATGAGAAAACATATTAAATAAACTTCAGAGGCCTGAGGGATTATAATAAAAGATTTAATATTTGTGTCACTGGAGTTCTAAAAGAGAAGATATTGAATTCATAATTAAAAAACTTCCAAAAAAGAAGGTCTCTAGGACCAGATGGTTTCACTGGAGAATTCTACCAAAACTTTAAAGAATAATTAACACCAATTCTACACAGTCCCTTCTAGCATATAAGGAAAGATTTTGTAATTCATTTTTTTGAAGCTGCTATTACCCAGATACCAAATTAATGAAAGGCCATACAAAAGGAAAAGAAAACAAATATCCTTCACATATACAGTCACATCAATTCTTTTTTTAATATATATATTTTTTATTTATATCTTTTACATTATTGTGTATTCCCCGTGGGTTACCGACCACCAATTCACCCGTGAACCGTCACCAAAGTCCCTTGTACTCTTTTCTCCCCCATTTTGAACCCTTATCCTCCCCACCTCCCTGAATGTCTCTCATTTATGGTTGCCTGACAGTTTTTGTTTTGGTTTTGTTGTTGTTACTGTCTCCTCCTGATTTCTTATTTGGGTCCCCTAAATTCCTCCTGTAAGTGAAACCATCAATATTTTTCTTTTTCTTTCTGACTTATTTCACTGAGTATGATCCCTTCTAGCTCCATCCATGTTGCTGCAAATTGCATGAGTTTATCTTTTTTGATTGCTGAACAGTATTCCATTGTGTATATGTACCATATCCTGATCCAGTCATCTATTTTGGGGGATCTGGGTTGTTTCCATATCTTAGCTATTGTAACAATGCTGCAATAAACATAGGGCTGCATGTATACTTCTGGATTAATATTTTTGTGTCTTTTGGGTAGATTCCCAGAATTGGTATGCAGGGTCATAGGGAAGCTCCATTTTAGCAGTTTGAAGAACAGCCATACAGCTTTCCATAGTGGCTGGACCAGTTTGCATTCCTACCAGCAATGTAGGAGAGTTCCTTTTATTCCACATCCTCACCAACATTTGTTGTTGCCGTTTTTTTTTTTTTTTTTTTTTTTTAAATATGTGCCGTTCTCACTAGTGTAAGGTCATCAACTCTTTGTGGTTTTGATTTGCATTTCCCTAATTATAAGTGATGTCAAACATTTTTTAATATACCTGTTGGCCATTTGCGTTTCCTCTTTGGAGAAGTATCGTTTTATCTCTGCTGCCCATGTTTTGACTGGATTGTATATTTTGTTTTTACTGAGTCATGTGAGCTCTTTGTAGATTTTTGTGATCAAACCCTTATCGGTTGCATTGTGTGCAAAAGTTTCTCCCAATCAATGGGGTGTCTTTTTGGCTTAATGTCTCTTTTGTTGTACAGAAACTTTTCAGTTTGATGTAATCCCAGCTGTTTATCTTTTCCTTCACTTTCTTTGTTTTGGGGATGTGTCTTTAAAGATTTTACTGAGATGTATGTTGTGTAGTGTTTTGCCTTTATTCTCTTCTATGTATTTTATGGTTTCAGGTCTTACACTCAGGTCTTTTACATTTTGAGTTAGTTTTTACAGTCACATTAATTCTTAACAAAATATTAGAAAATGGAGTTCTTCAACATATATAAAAAATAAGAGCTGTAAGCAAGTATACATTATTCTAGGGGTGCAGAGATGGTTTAAAAATCAATCACTATTGGGGCCTCCCTGGTGGCGCAGCAGTTGAGCTCTGCGCTGTGGACCTGTAGGCAGCGTGCAATGCGAGTTCCACGCCCAGCCAGGGAGAATCCCACATGGTGCGGCAGACCTCTCCTGCCTCGCCCGCTGCTCCCCTCAGCATTGTATTCCTGATCTGTCTGTTCTGCTCCCCATTCTGTCTCTGGTGAACCCTCTCGCTGCCCCACACCTCTGGTCTATACCCCAGTTTGTATGCATAAATAAATAAATCTTTAAAAAAAATTAATCACGATTGTCTACTATATTAACAAGCTACAGAGAAAAATTAGACAATATCAATAGAAGCAAAAAAGAGACACCTGAAATAAATCAGAGAAGACAAATACTGTATAATTTCACCTATGTGTTGACAGTAAAGAGACAAAACAAAGGAACAAACAAAACTAGAACAAAACAAACCCTAGAAATCTGACTATAGAATTAACTGTACAGAGGGAGAGTGGGGGAGGGGGTCAAGGAAGATGGGGGCCCAGTGGACTATGGTGGTGGATTACACTGGTCAACAAATTTTTTAAAAAGTCATGTTACTGAAATAAAATTAGTCTTTTCCTATCAATTTGTATGTGCTCAACACGAATATGATGATCAAATTCTAATTTTGGCTCTAGGTTTTTTTTTTTGTAATCTGCAATATATTGATGTTTACATCACAAAATGCATGCCAATAGAAATAGGCCTAAGGTTAATACCTGTGAAAAATCAAGTCACAGACTGCTTCTCAGATTTCTTCGCTTGTCTCTTTTACAACTGTTCAGGAATAGAATAGATGGAAGACGGTTTCCAATGTGCAAAAGCACAGCCTGAAGACTCAGTTTCAGAGAGTCTAGAAATAGTCTCCATTCTTGTGGGTCATGAGTGGTTTCTAAGGCATTCATGAGGCCCTAAATATCGGAACAGAATACCAGAGTATTTTCCTTCTGAAGAAAGGCTCCAACTGCTGGTGGTGCTTTCGATATAAAGTAATTGTGACATCTTCCTCTAGAAGATTCCCTTGTTGGAGTCTTGATCCTAGCAATTCTGCCTTGTTCTTGGATAAGAACAAATCACAAACCAGGTCATTTAGTTCTTCCTGTGTTAGTCTGTGTGGGGTTGATGATGCACCACAGTGAAAATCTGGATCACTTCATGCTGATGGAACAGGAGAAGAACAGGTCGGCTCACCCTTGTCCTCATCAGATGAATCAAGAGAATATTCTACTGGAGGTTCTGGAATAGGAAGTCCCTCACCATGTGGAACTGGTCTCAATGCAGACGGAAGGTTTGGGTAGACTATTCTCAACTTCTTTTTCTTCGTTATTCTGCCGGAAAGAGGAGGAACCAAGCAGAAGTAACAGTCTTCTATGTGGTTGCTTGGCTCTCTCCACACCATGGGGACTGCAAACAGCATTGATGGTCTTTTGCCATTTAACCACTGTGAAAGCTGTGTTGTACATGGAGCACAGCATAGATGTGGAGCCCAAGGCTTGTCTTGGTCACCAACCTTGCATCCTAAGTAAATATGATAAGCCTTCTTCACTTGACAAGTGATACTTATCTTTTGGTTGGCAAATGTCACTTCCCCACAAATAGAGCAGAAATTGTTCACACTATTAACGGACTTTTGAGGCATTACTGCTCTGTATTGTGCCTAAATGGATAAAATAATAACAGTTCTATGGAACAGTAGCTTAAACTGTCTCGCAGAAAGTCTGAAACATTTTTAATGCTCAACCTTTCCGACAGGGCTTTCTAGAGTGCACTGCTGACGTCAGCTTACTTCAGCAGCTGCCTGGCAGTAGTATTGCATTGTATCAGAAAATGATGCAATCAACTCTAGATGATGTATGCATGATGGCATTATGCAATGTGATGCAATATTACATCATTCTAGCCTATGTAGGATGTAATTACTGGATAAATTTACACGGTGAAATATATAAAATGAATTATATGAAGTATCTTGAAAATGAGAGCTAATAAAAAATTTTCAGGGATATATTCATGTTCAACACACCAAGATACTACAGATTTGGGCCTTTTTAAGTCAGTAACGATCTTACTGTTGACCAGTGTAATCAAATACAGAAAACCAGAGAGGTAGGATGAACCCCACCACACCAAGTGTAACACATGCACTTTCACAAGACTCAGGGACGTTCTGTCTCTCATAGGTACAGATTGCCTAAGTGTAGGCAGTAATGACATAATCAGAATAGGTCAAGGAAGAATTTCAAAATCAGGAAAAGTTTTTTTTTTCTCTTTTGTTTGATATCCAGGAAAACGATTATTAAATTTGGTTGCTAACATAAAAAAAAAAAGCCTATCTTCATTTTTCCCTTTCTAGTCAGTGAAAATTGTGTCCAAATCTGGTCTTAATAATCAATAACCAAGTTAATGCACTAATAATCCTATATGATTTAGAATTGAGTATACTTTTTTCTAAATATTTTGTTTACAGGTAATACAAACTGGACATTTTAAGTTGCAAAAAATAGAAACATTAGTAGTATCTTTCCAAATTTGAGAAATAATTTTTTTTGTGGCATCTTGATATCCTCCAAACCAGAGCACCATGGTATAAATTGTGTTATTTTTAGAATTCACGTTTTGTTTTTTTTTTTATATTATCAGCAGCATACATTGGAGTGCCTAGCACATAGTATCCTTTCAACGTGTGCCTGATGAATTGGGATAACTTGGTGTTATGGCAAAAGCATGGACCCAGGAACATGAAAATTGTGTTATAGTCCTATATCTGATAGAACTAGTTTTGTGACCTGAGTAAGTCTTTAGGTGAAATTATGCTTTGATTTCGTTTTACATAAAATTCAGGGATGAAGAAAGTACATACTAAATTTCATCAAATAACTTTCTACTTATATTTGTGATCCAATAAATGCCATTAACCTGTCTCCAGACCACTACAGTAATTTCCTGATTGGTCTTTAGTTTCCAAATGTCACATCTTAAAAAAATAAAATTCAGATTACTTAACTAGTGCTGATCAGGCAAATTCTGATTGACTGGTTTAGTGTTCTGTTTCTGGGAGAGCCATAACTGTATTTAGTTTGGTGATATGGGGGTGTTTTAAACAACATTTACTCATTATTACAGTTAAATCCCCCTAAAAGAGGATTATTAGACCGTTTCACTCACTATTATTAACATTAAAACAAGAAAAGCAAAACTTCTTTACCATACACTAAATGAAACTTAAATCCAAACATCTAGTTTGGATTCACAAAATCCCCATAAGCCATCACTAGTCATTAATCCCTGAAGAAATCAGTATTCTGGCCACAGTTCCCTGCCATTCACCAGACATGGTTAAGCTTGCTTCTGTGTTTTTGTCTTGTAACATTCTCTTCAATAATAGCTCAAATTTGTTGAGTATATTAAACTTTTACCGTATGTTCTCATTTTTCAGTTCTCATAATAATCCTCTCAGATCAGGTCCATTTTATTAATAAGAAATCTGAGACATAGAAAGGCTTATAATTTTTCCAAGTTCAAGCAGACAGTATTGTAGCAATACAGGGAAGTGAGATTAAAAATCTGTGTTATTATAGTAGAATATGTATATAAAAATTTCAGCAAGGGACCAAAGGAAAGCCATCAGGGAATATCTAAGATGATAGCAATATTTGCTCTAAAATAATAAAAGTGATAAAAATTTTATGAAGAATTTTCATATTATCTGGTCTGTTTCATTGTATTTTATTTTTCTTAATTCAATATTAACAGAACTTAAAGTTGGGGGAGTGTAAGGAAATAAAAAATACATCATTTGAGAACTTTATTATTTTCCAATTTGAACACAAATCTTTAAATAATATAATTATTTCCTATTACATTTTTCTTGCAATAAAAATAATAAAGTGAATTTTAAAAGACTGTAAAGAATGTCAGTAGAATAGTGATTTCCCTAAAGAAAGTATAGGAATTTTGATGTTTAAACATTTTAAACATAAAATCATAAGTTTAGTTGAATATTACAAGAGCTGCCTAATTGGCGGGTAATGTATTATTAAAATTTATTCACACACACACATATACATATATTTCTTTTATATTTAAACCTTCAACTAGTTGACTAGGGTACGCTTTCAGAAGATTTAAGAGGCCTTTGTTGAACAAATGCTTTATAGTCACCATTGGGAAATAGGTTAAGCCTGCTGTGTCAATTAGTTTAATTGATGAGAACTTCAATTGGTCCTGGGGTGTGTAAATTTCCTGAGGTGAGTCTATTGAGAGAACTACTTAGAAAAACTTTCACAGTTGGGAAAGCTTTCAACTGACTTGCTCTGAGATGGGATTGCCATACTTTCACACATATTAAATGCCCCTAATCCTTACTTCAAGGATGTCAAGACAATTTTGGCTCCCTCTTCCTAGAGTTTTCTTCATCTGCTTCTTACTTAGACAAGAAGGACAAGATTTGTCCTGAATTTCAAGAGGTAAAATTAAGGTCAACAATTAAAATGACTATTGTAAATAAAGAACATTCTCAAGAGTGTCTGAGTGATAGTCTGTGTAGTTTAGGAGTAGAGTATGAACATGCCTATGTGTATTTGTGTGGGAGTGCATGTACTTGTTACATAGGTCATTTACATATATAGCAGACTAGTAAATTACTTATACCTTCCTTACAAATGCAACAGTTCACACTCAGGATAAACACATTTTCCAGAATTGCATGGTAGAGTCAGGAATTAATTCCAACTTCAAAAGCTGTTCTTTTCTCATAAAGGTAAAGTGGGAAGCAAGTTGGAGGGAATAAGGAATATGCTATAAGAAATTCAAGTATTTGCCGGAGTGCCCGGAAAGCATTTGACTAAGATCTTGAATATATCTTAGACTTGACAGTCCAGTCTCTATTTGTCTGAAAGTTGATAAAGTTTCTAAACATTTCTTGCCCTCCCCTTCCCCTACTCCCCTCTCCCCCTAGTTAATTTGGCATGAGGACCAATGCATAGAGAGAGTGTTGAAGATAAAAACAAGCAGAATTTAAGCCTCTGGAGCCCAAATTCTTTTTAGTTTTGCATCAGATTGGCAGGTTTCCTCCTTAGTAACATTAACCTCCTTGTACACGTTTGATGAACAATCTCACATGTTACTCTGCTTATTCATCAACATTCACTTCTGTAGGACTTTAATAGTAATTTCACTTTAACAACCCACCTGCTAATTACACTTCAAACCTTTCAACTCTCCAAATGCCTGAAATTATATTACTCAAATCTCTACATATCTAGTTCACTCATGGACCCCATTATCTAGATATCTAGTGCTCACCATCTGAACTGCACAAAATACACACTAAAATATTTATGTTTGTATGATCTCCTCTTTGATTCTCCAAAAATTGTTGCCCCAAAAGAGATTGAATTTACCTTTGCCTCCTGTTGTTAGTATAGTGCTCACCATCCGAACTGCACAAAATACACACTAAAATATTTATGTTTGTATGATCTCTTTGATTCTCCAAAAATTGTTGCCCCAAAAGAGACTGAATTTACCTTTGCCTCCTGTTGTTAGTATGCTACAGGTCCACTTGGCCACAACTAGGCTCATTTAATGGTTCATTTAATGGAATTTTACATCCTAAACATCCTTACCTCATCAACCTTTCTCCTTTTGCTTGGAGAACAAGTTCCCTCACTCTTTGGTCTCTGCTAGAGTAGTCATCTTCTTTAAGAGTTACTATTATAAATAAATCTGATAATGTCTCTTCCAGGCTAAATAAATATAACACATATAATAATTATATTTTAACTTTTAACTGTGGAGATTAAAACTGAAAATATGCCCATGTCTTGCCTAAGATCACACTGCTAGTTAATTGCAAAACTGAATATCGAAATTTTCTTTCCATTTTCTTTCCAGTTCTCTTTCCATTATCCCAGAATAGATTCATCAAAAACTTCTCTTTATATATTGGTTGAAATTCATATTCCTTTAAAATGTGATCCCACTTTTAAAACTTCAACTTCTTTTATTCCCATGTGTTTAATTTATGCTTGTCTTCAAAATTACTTCACATTTCCCTCAAGTACATTCACATGTACTTCATAAATTGCCACTGGAGTACTCAGGGTGTCTAGTAATAATGCTCCCCCTCTGTGGGTCTAAAAGTCTCCATGAACAGATTCAAGAGGGAGCCTCAGAAAGCTTCAGCCTTCAATACTCACAGCTTATCTCCACTCTTTTTTTTATATAATATATATTTTTATTGTTATTTATGTCTTTTACATTTTGCATTCCCCTTGGGTAGCCCACCACCAATTCACCCGTGATCCATCTCCATGGTCCCTTGTGTTCTTTTCTATTCCATTTTGTGCCCTTTCCCTTCCCTCCCTCCAGCTCCTTCCTCCCCCCCTCCCCCCCCACTGATTGTCTCTCTCC